>CM075209.1:4165762-4276918 GCA_037577465.1 Liposcelis bostrychophila | reverse complement strand
ATTTAAACAGTGGGCCAGAAAAAAAAAGCATTTTTCAGAACAACCTAAACAGCACAGAATTATACTCCTATGATTTTTAAAAATCCTGATTTAATTTATTCAAGTGTTTAATTTCAATTTAGGAAAAAAAAACTTCTGAACAATTAAAGTAAATTATTTGAGGGCATACATGCTGTCTACAGTTCTTCAAATCTTAAAATTTCAAAAAATTTTTATAAAATTTGAAATGAAATAAATTATCACTTGCTGCAAAAAATGTATAAACGGCTAAACAAATCTAATTATTGGGTCAGTCCATGTGAAATGACCAAATTGCAAACCACTACCTTCACCGATTTTTTTGATTTTCGGGGAATCGAATCTACCCATCGGTCTTATGAAAACCCCAAATTTTCAAATTTTTAAAACCACCCGTTCCGAAGTTATTGACCTCGGAAAATTGGGATAGGGCGCTTACCCTGTTTTTAAAAATCGCTGTAACTATGGACCGCGGTGACATAGAAAATCGAACGAGGTCTCTTTTTAATCGCCTTTAGTGGGGCTTTCGTGTGATATACCATAACCGCCATTTTTTTAAAAATTAGTTTCCCGGACTTTCCGAAAATAAAAATTTCAATTTCCGGAAAAACTATATCTTAATTTTTTTTAAAAAAATGTAGGTTAAAGTAGAGGTCTAGCTTACCTTTTAGCCAAAATTTCACGATGGGCCTGCCATGGGTTCCTACAGTATCACGCTGTTGAAAATGTGCTGTCGGAAAAAAAATTTTTTTTAATGGTAATTTTGGGTTATTTTGACTCCGTAATGAAGGTTTGTACTTGCAAAATTAATTTTTTTTAAAATTGGCCTTGAAATTTCCAAAAAACCCATATAAGGGCCAAAAATGAAAAATTTTTTTTTTCATAAAAGACCACTCATTTTTATCGGAAATTTTGCGTAGATTACGAATTTGAAGTCGGAAATTAGTTTTGGTGCATGATTTTTGAGCTAAAGCTCTGAAAACTTTCTTACGGCTTTTTGCCTGTGGCTCAAAAATTTTGCACCAAAACTAATTTCCGACTTCAAATTCGTAATCTACGCAAAATTTCCGATAAGAATGAGTGGTCTTTTATGAAAAAAAAAATTTTTCATTTTTGGCCCTTATATGGGTTTTTTGGAAATTTCAAGGCCAATTTTAAAAAAAATTAATTTTGCAAGTACAAACCTTCATTACGGAGTCAAAATAACCCAAAATTACCATTAAAAAAAATTTTTTTTCCGACAGCACATTTTCAACAGCGTGATACTGTAGGAACCCATGGCAGGCCCATCGTGAAATTTTGGCTAAAAGGTAAGCTAGACCTCTACTTTAACCTACATTTTTTTAAAAAAAATTAAAGATATAGTTTTTCCGGAAATTGAATTTTTATTTTCGGAAAGTCCGGGAAACTAATTTTTAAAAAAAATGGCGGTTATGGTATATCACACGAAAGCCCCACTAAAGGCGATTAAAAAGAGACCTCGTTCGATTTTCTATGTCACCGCGGTCCATAGTTACAGCGATTTTTAAAAACAGGGTAAGCGCCCTATCCCAATTTTCCGAGGTCAATAACTTCGGAACGGGTGGTTTTAAAAATCTGAAAATTTGGGGTTTTCATAAGACCGATGGGTAGATTCGATTCCCCGAAAATCAAAAAAATCGGTGAAGGTAGTGGTTTGCAATTTGGTCATTTCACATGGACTGACCCTATTGACTTCTTGAACTTTAGAAAGGAAGAGCTTTAACTTCAACCTTACGTCTGTTAAACCAATAATGTCTTGATTCTGCCACAACTTCACATTCTTTTCAAACATTTTTCAAAAATAACATTCTTTCCGTTCATAGAAAAATGAATCTAAGCCAAGCAAACAATATGAAAAGCACATATCTTTTAGATCATCCAATACGTTTGGGTTGACATTTTCACATAAAATATAGCATAAATGGATGAGCAGTAAAGGCTGGGGTAAAATTTTTTTCTGCAAGATCACTTGCGTTACATCAGCATAAAAGGCCATTTTTTACTCTATCTCTCCCTTATTATAAATATCAAGCATTACGAATAATTGTAAGTTCCTTAGCATCAGTAAAAAATTTTTAATGTCCAACAGCTAATTTATCAAACCTTTCCATTACAACCCATTTCATACTGATACTAGATTTTTACACATTAAATTCAAACTCCTTTCATTTTTACAGTCGAACACTTGAAAAGCAACAAAATATTCCTGATATTATTTTTAAAGGACAAACTTCAAAAATTATCCACATATCTTTCAATATCAATTTCGTTCAAGCATCACCAATGGAATACAAAAATTTTTCAATCAAATTTATCTTTATCCAGCAACATTTGATCTATTATCTTTCAAACGAAATAAATTCACTTCCAAGATTAATTTTTACATCGGTTACGGCATTATTAAAAAAAAAAAAAAAAAGAAAAAGAAACATAGGCCATTTTCTTTCACTTATTTGATACCTTCGGATTTATTTCATTGAAATCAAAATGATGGAAGAATTCAAATTATTTTATTCATTCGTGCAGAATAAACAACAAACCTGGCTTAATTTACAAAATTAAAGATTTCCCCTCTCTCTATTAACAAGTTAATGCACTAACCAACACAGAAACAATGCCATTTTACTTTGACCTTCACAACGGTTTTTGGTTTAATTTAAATAGTTTTAAGATGTGAAATAACCATACGTATCAGTCAAAACACTCATAAACTACACGTTACTTATTTCATTTGAAAGAACATCTAATCACTTTTGCTTGAAAGCAATTTATGGTTATAATTATTAAAGAACGATTCAAATGTGAAATAACCATGTTGGAATTTGTCCAGCAAAACTGTCAACTAAAGTCTATAGACCAGTAAACAGTCAGGTAAGAAAAACAATTTCAACTAACCAATGAAATTATCAAACTAGATTTTATCTAAAAATCAAACTTGATTTTACAAGGGTTCCGAACCCAAGGAAAACTCCATACGTTTAAAAAATTTTGATATATAACTGGAGTAGCTCGGCTCTTGTAGGATCTCTAATTCTTACATTTTGATTTTTAAAAAAGTTGAGCCCTTAAATCAATCCGATTGGCTATAGTCTGTCTAAGAGTAATTCAACCCATCCCTATTTTTAGTTTTACAACTTCTAATTTTAAATGATGATATTCATTAAAACAGTTCTAAATCATTCTAAAACAGTTTGAATTCATCGGAGCATTAAATAACATCAAAATAATCTCTACTTACATTGAACTATGAATAGTAAAAATCATTTGTCAGGCTCAATACACTTAAGTCCGAAGCCCAGACATTCCCAATGAACACCTGAAGTCGAAAGGTACTCTAATGCAAAACTGAAGTGGGTTAACAAATTCCTCAGATAAAAAGTGACCCCATCTTGGATAATCCTCCTCCAAACATTCTTCAAGACCATACTCCAGGTGGCTTTGAAGAAGACCAGGATTTAAGAGTAAGGAAATCTTTCATCGGCCAAGTATCTTCTTGAGCTTGAAACCTGTCAAACATACAAAAAAATACACTTTTATTATTTTTACTTAAAATATTTTTCAAAAATCATTTTATTACTGCCAAATTATTTTCATTGCGATCAAGACTGCTATGACTTCATGCAAACAACTGTCCTGAGAAATTAAAAACCTTTTTAAAATTCTCATTGGATTATAACAAACTACTTCATTTCATTCAAAGAAAAAAATGTTAAGATAACTTAATTTACTACAACTTAATTATTTCAGAACAAACATTAGTTTCCAAAATGATATGAAGGGTAAGACGTTACCATTTTCAAAAATTATTTGCAAAAATTTAAAAAGTTTACTGTACCATGAACAAAAACAAACAAAAGCATGTTTATGTGTTTATTCAAACACTGGAAATATCACTTTCCTACAAAAAAATATATTATGATTTCAAACAGAAAAACTGAATTTAAATAATCTATATTAAAATCCTAGCAACTGTATTTTTAGCTTTAAATTGGTACATTAAAATACTTGAAAAAATTTCTTGACTAATCATTTATAAAAAAAAAGCAACTTACAATAACACAGTCATCCTGATGATCTTTGCTGTAGTAGCTGTAAAAGCACTTTTGACGATTACTTGTGTAGTTGTGGCTCTTGCAGAAAATCGGAGCTGTATATCTCTGTCCATACATTTTAAATTGTTGTCTTCAAATCCTTAACAAAAGCAAAAAAAAACATATTAATTAACATTTTAGAACATGTTCAGTTATCATAATAATTAACGTTTCCCTCTTAGTAAAATTTAAATTTCTATTTAATTTTTCATTTAAAAATATGAAATCCAGTCAAAAATCAAAGAAATTTATTCATCTTGTTCTCAATTGTTTCTTCCGGTACTAAAAATTCGTGCTGAATTCCAACCCGATAGAAAATATCAATTCGTTTAAAAATTGATAACCATTAAAACGAAACACGGATAGCGGCATTCGAGAAGTGCTCAACATTATGCACACTTACGTATTACAAAAACACGGCCTAATGATCTGACTATCGATTTTCCATATGACATAAAACTCTTAGGATTCGTTATTTGAAAAGAATTAATAGCAGCTTACAATAAAATTTGGAAAACGAAAGGCCAGCATTTCAGTGAATGGTTAAGAGAAAAAAATTCAGGCCAACACGTTGAACATAAGAATCCGAAAAAATAACACTAACCTTTTGAATTTATAATAAATCAAATCTTGAGAAGTTTTTTGAGTTATTTATGTAGATTTAATGTGTTTATAATGCATACAGAACTCGATGTTTTCCGATAAAATTTCACAGACAACCGACTGACATTTTTTCGTCATGGACGCCATTTGTAGAAACTACAGCCACGTCACCCACCGCCACCTCTGACAATCGTTCCGAGAATAATTGTCGCAAAGACGTCAAACAAATGTCAGGCGCGGAAATTCGAACGAGGGTTTGCATCTTATTCTTATAATTTTAGGGAATATGCACTTCAAACAATTCGTGATATGCATTCAAAGCGAATTAATATGCAATTATTTATGGACCTAATTATAAATGGAGATTATTATAATTTTTAACTCACCAGAAACCCCAAGGAAAACATTCCAGCAAAAATCCCATCGATGCTCAATCCTCACAGCCCGTTTCCAAATCATGCCATTCATATGAACTTCATATGATATCTTGCCATTCATATGATATCTTGTGTTTCCCTTGTGTTTGTTCACACCTGTCATAAGAAGGAAAAAGAAAGCATTAAAAATCTTTCAATTTGAAAGAACTGAAACGATTTCAGTCAAGCTTTAAAATTATTAAAAATATAAAGATTTAAAAAATATGATCCGATCAATATGATATCAAAATGTCAATTAAAAGACATAATAGAATCATGATAATTTAGCAAGAAAACGTAAACCCAATTCAATTTTTTTTTTTTTTTTTTTTTTAAGCAAGAATAAATTTTAAAACATCTATGAAAATCAATCTGTAACGGACAGAATTTTTGAAAATGCGAAGGCAATTCACTACGGCTACTTTTTCCCTGACAAAAAGAGAAAAAAAAATCTATTTAGTAAATAAACCTAAATTACATTTCCAGATGCTAGCACCAAGCTGTTCTCTACTGGTACCAACAATAGTTTTCACATCTGAACTTGAAGCGAAAAAAGAAAGGCCCCAACAATCTGCATGCTAATTTTAACTTCCCCAAATTGAACTTCATGACTGGTTTCAGTTCGCTACCATGATTATTAACTGCTTACAGTATAATATTTTACATATATAATTATTAAAAGAGAAAAGCTTGACGCAGACATTTAAAATTTAAACAAATATAACTTACGAATTCGAATTTAACTTCAAAGACATTTGATTAGAAATCAGGGGACATCATAAAATTGCCCTCACCATTATTGACTTCCGAGTTGTCAATCATTTAAATTGATATAATTCTAAACGGCAACTAAGTCATATTAATAATGATTCCCAAAACTTAAAAATTTCTTTAATAAGTTTAAATTCCCAAATTACGTCGCTTTTAATCGTTGTTAAAGCGACTTACGAACTCGCGATGGCAAAAAATCAAAATGGCTGCTCTGTATTTTTTATAGAGTTATGAAGTCGAGGAGACTCAACGACTAAAATCCCATATTTTTCAAATGAAAATTATATCAGCGTCCGTTATTTAATGTTAAATGTAATTTAGAACGATTTCAACGTAAAATAACCATTCATATACGTGTAAAAGCGAAAAAATTACTTACATTTATCCACTTTTTTGAGCACCAAGTCCATGTATGATTTTATTCCGAAATGCAGACATGACGCTCCTGGCTCGGCTCTGTTCATTTCCATTTGCTAAAAAAAGCTCTGGTGGCGCTGACTAGCGGTTGGACAAGTAAATAGCACTTTAGAAGGCTATGGAAGAAATGTTTTGTTTACAAACAAAATCGAAAATGTCATTTTTTCTTTCAACGAAATGACTTTCTTTTAAATAATGAAATATGCCCTTTTCTTGTTGCACCACAGTTACACTACAAGATATAATTGAACTGGATTGATTTAATATCAATTTATTTTAAAAGGTAAATATTTTTATCAGTTGCAATATGTATAATTATAACGATATACTTGTTTGTCTAACCTAATGTCAGGATGGCAATATTATTTTCATTTAGTTGCATTTGAAATATCAGAAATAAATTATTTCAAAAGCGCCTTATTGATTGAAGTTATGCAGTTATGGAGTAAAAGCAGGGCTTTTTTTACAAATGAGGGAATGAGTGTTTTCTGCAAGTTCATTTTTCTGCTTTACTTCTGTTTGCTTAACTTTTCAACTTTTTTAATTTCACTTTCAAAATGCAGGATCAGGAGACACAAATCAACTCCGCCAACGCTTAAAATTGCATATGCTTTGCACAGTTGGGTTAGTAGTAAGAAAACTTTAATCTTAAAAAAACTGTCTTCTTTAAAGTTTGCAAAGGTGTGAAAGAGAAATCTAAAAAAGATGTGGTATCTAAAGATTTAATAAGATCTCACAGTTTTAAAGAATCATCAACTTATCACAATCTCAAAGACTTTCAGGTTTATTCTTTTCAATCTAGCATGGCATGGACCTTGATAAATTTAACACTGGACGTTTAAAACTTGTTCCCAATTTTGAAATTTAAAATTCAATGTTCAAATTTTTAAAGTCAGTTTTGAGAATTCAAAATATTTTGGATAATTAGTACAATCAATACTACATCTTTTCTGATTTCCACGTCTAATTTATTTTCCAGGATTTCCTCGTTGAATTTTAGGAAAAGTCAAATAATTAAATAGGGGAACATTGAAGTATTACATAAAGATCTTAGGGGGGAGGGAATCCGAAATAGCCATGTTCGCCATTAGCTAAGTATTGGCAAATGCTTATGTAATACTTGAACGGTCCCGTATATGACGAAAAAAATTGATTGAAAAAGTCTTATATTTTTCAGCTTCTGTTCCCTGAATTTTTTTTTCGGAACATTTTTATTTTTAAAGGTAACTCTCGTTTGATTGTAACGGTTGTTGTCATTATACATAATCATTCACAACACAAAGAAAACGGAAAAAGTAAAACAAAACTTTATAACCGCAATTTTTTTTTTTTTTACACAATTTACATAAGAAAAAAATTTTCTTTTTAAATTTAAAATTCATATTTACACATTTTTTCAATATAAACTTCCATATTTTTTTTTTCTTATTTTTACAATTTTTTTTTATACAAACTATTCAACAAAATTACAAAAATAATTTTAAATCCAAATTTTTTTTTACAATTTTTTTTTCTTGTCCAATCCCTTTTTTTTTTTTTCATGTATTTAAGAGGAATGTAAAATATTGAAACCAATACGACTATAGCATTCAACCGGCGAGCCAAACATCGACTAGATGATATTGAATCCACGTTAGGCGTAATGCTCCTGATTTAAAATGAGGTGCTCCCTTATGTTCGATTACGTATTCCGTCCAATAAATGGCTGTTTGGAGAGGGGCGAGAGGACGATCTCGATGGATCTTCGACAGGCGTTGCGCATTTTCTTTGTAACTAAAAAAAAGAAAAGTCGAAATTAAACATTGTAATTTTTTTTACAATTTTTTTTTCTTGTCCAATTCCTTTTTTTTCCTCATGCATTTAAGAGGAATGTAAAATATTGAACCAATACGGCTAATAGCATTAAACCGGCGAGCCAAACATCAAAAACCGGAGCTAGTTTCGATTTTTTGGAACTAAAAATGGCTCTGCCGGCTCGGAAACTGCTCGGATCGAAAAATGGACTTGATATTCGAATTCTACACCCTCGAAAACCCCTTATCGACATAAAAAATTGACACCTTAAATTTTGACCAAAATCGTGAAAAATGAAATGAAAAAGGTTTTTCATAGTCTAAATTAATAAACGTGATTCACATCATCACTAGTTTTGGTTTTTTTATATCAAATTTTCAGTAAAAAACTAAAATTTTAACATATATGCAATTCCACATCTCAAAAAACTTAACAAGGCATATTTCTTTACAAGCTTACCATTTTTTAATACTTAGACTTAAAAAGGTAAGGTGTTAGCTGCTGTCTTTTTCCTATCTGTCTTATCTAAATAATAACAGCAATCAGCTCTCGGTCAACAAGTTTCGTTTTATGCTTCTTCTCCTTCTTTTAAGTGCCAGCTCCGCGACGAAGATTGACCATCATCTGGACTTTTCTAACTTTATTGACCGCTGCTCGAAAAAGACCCAAGGAATCGACACCAAACCAGTCCCTGAATTTTTGAGCCACGAGGTCGTTTTATGCTACAGGTACCAAATTTCATCCGGACTGAAATAAATAGAAAGCAAAATAAAATTTAAATATATAATTAACATAAATATGACATAATGAACCGAGTGGTAGCAGCTACTTACCATTCCAAGATTTCGGCAGGCAGTTTCATGCAAATATGGACCGAAGAAAAGCTAATACCTACTTGTTGAGTTTAAGTTTGGAACCCGGAATATTCTGCAATCCAAAAATTTATTTTTAAAAAAAGAAATAAATAATCGATGCATTAATTAATATGAGCATTAAGCCCATTTTTTTTAAATGCGATTTACAAATATTTAAGGATTGAGGTAAGATCTGTAGGCGCGTTTTTTTTTAAAGTGGTTTCCCCTGTAGGCCTACTCCACTTAACAAGTAAATCAGATCTCTTTCCACACCACCTTATCCTTAGTGATCAAAAGATTTTGAGGTTTGTTTTAATATTAAAGTAGACTTGATTAAATGTGTACCTACAGTGGAGACGGTTCTAGTAACCATTCGGAAGGTATAATGTTTTCGATTCTAAACAACGAGGATTTTTTTGTAGACAAAGGTGCCATTTGAGTTCTGATAACCGGAAACTTAATACTTAAAACAGAAAGTTTGAACTGCTCATCTAAACCCATTTTTATACTACTATTTGCCTTTAACATCAGTTTTGACAAAGCTCCAGGCCCTGTTAATATCAAAAATCTCCTAACGCTACAAGTATAGAGGCTACACACCAGAGTGCAGACTTTTGCTAATTCAGTTTTCTTAAGAGGAATGTTTTACGTAAGACATAAAAAAGTCTCAAATATCGATTCTTACTTTTTAATAATTTTGTTTTTCCATCAAGGTTATTGGTATAAACTCACACACTCACATAAGGCGTTTACAGGCATGAAGCCCTATTGCCGCATCACAGATAAAACGCCAGGCGGCTCTATCCTGGCAAACCGTTCTCCAATCGGGGACTCGTCAACGTATGGTCTGATTTATTCCGTATGAAAGCCTGCATGATAACAAAGTCGGCTGATTTACGTTCTCTTAGATCGGATATATTTACTTCTAGAACATGATGGAAAAGGAACTAACGAATGAACACCATTCATTTTTCATATTAAAACAAGACAAACATCTAGATAGAGCTTTTACAAAGCTTGCATATAAATTATGAATTGTTTTACCCCAGTAACGTCGGAACCGTCAGAAGGAAAAGCTGACAAATGAAGTAATCTTCCTCTGGTACCTCGTAAAATTGTTTGTAAGTAGTACCGTAAGCTTAATCTTAAATTATTTCGCAATATCATCACAAGATAAAATTCAGTATGCTCCAACATTAGTGCTACTAAGGCAACGATACACATCAATAGAATAATGATGAAAAAACCCATATTCAGTATGAATCTCAAAAGTTTTTATTTTTTTTTTTTTTACACAATTTACATAAGAAAAAAATTTTCTTTTTAAATTTAAAATTCATATTTACACATTTTTTCAATATAAACTTCCATATTTTTTTTTTCTTATTTTTACAATTTTTTTTTATACAAACTATTCAACAAAATTACAAAAATAATTTTAAATCCAAATTTTTTTTTACAATTTTTTTTTCTTGTCCAATCCCTTTTTTTTTTTCATGTATTTAAGAGGAATGTAAAATATTGAAACCAATACGACTAATAGCATTCAACCGGCGAGCCAAACATCGACTAGATGATATTGAATCCACGTTAGGCGTAATGCTCCTGATTTAAAATGAGGTGCTCCCTTATGTTCGATTACGTATTCCGTCCAATAAATGGCTGTTTGGAGAGGGGCGAGAGGACGATCTCGATGGATCTTCGACAGGCGTTGCGCATTTTCTTTGTAACTAAAAAAAAGAAAAGTCGAAATTAAACATTGTAATTTTTTTTACAATTTTTTTTTCTTGTCCAATTCCTTTTTTTTCCTCATGCATTTAAGAGGAATGTAAAATATTGAAACCAATACGGCTAATAGCATTAAACCGGCGAGCCAAACATCAAAAACCGGAGCTAGTTTCGATTTTTTGGAACTAAAAATGGCTCTGCCGGCTCGGAAACTGCTCGGATCGAAAAATGGACTTGATATTCGAATTCTACACCCTCGAAAACCCCTTATCGACATAAAAAATTGACACCTTAAATTTTGACCAAAATCGTGAAAAATGAAATGAAAAAGGTTTTTCATAGTCTAAATTAATAACGTGATTCACATCATCACTAGTTTTGGTTTTTTTATATCAAATTTTCAGTAAAAAACTAAAATTTAACATATATGCAATTCCACATCTCAAAAAACTTAACAGGCATATTTCTTTACAAGCTTACCATTTTTTAATACTTAGACTTAAAAAGGTAAGGTGTTAAGCTGCTGTCTTTTTCCTATCTGTCTTATCTAAATAATAACAGCAATCAGCTCTCGGTCAACAAGTTTCGTTTTATGCTTCTTCTCCTTCTTTTAAGTGCCAGCTCCGCGACGAAGATTGACCATCATCTGGACTTTTCTAACTTTATTGACCGCTGCTCGAAAAAGACCCAGGAATCGACACCAAACCAGTCCCTGAATTTTTGAGCCACGAGGTCGTTTTATGCTACAGGTACCAAATTTCATCCGGACTGAAATAAATAGAAAGCAAAATAAAATTTAAATAATATAATTAACATAAATATGACATAATGAACCGAGTGGTAGCAGCTACTTACCATTCCAAGATTTCGGCAGGCAGTTTCATGCAAATATGGACCGAAGAAAAGCTAATACCTACTTGTTGAGTTAAGTTTGGAACCCGGAATATTCTGCAATCCAAAAATTTATTTTTAAAAAAAGAAATAAATAATCGATGCATTAATTAATATGAGCATTAAGCCCATTTTTTTTAAATGCGATTTACAAATATTTAAGGATTGAGGTAAGATCTGTAGGCGCGTTTTTTTTAAAGTGGTTTCCCCTGTAGGCCTACTCCACTTAACAAGTAAATCAGATCTCTTTCCACACCACCTATCCTTAGTGATCAAAAGATTTTGAGGTTTGTTTTAATATTAAAGTAGACTTGATTAAATGTGTACCTACAGTGGAGACGGTTCTAGTAACCATTCGGAAGGTATAATGTTTTCGATTCTAAACAACGAGGATTTTTTTTGTAGACAAAGAGTGCCATTTGAGTTCTGATAACCGGAAACTTAATACTTAAAACAGAAAGTTTGAACTGCTCATCTAAACCCATTTTTATACTACTATTTGCCTTTAACATCAGTTTTGACAAAGCTCCAGGCCCTGTTAATATCAAAAATCTCCTAACGCTACAAGTATAGGAGGCTACACACCAGAGTGCAGACTTTTGCTAATTCAGTTTTCTTAAGAGGAATGTTTTACGTAAGACATAAAAAAGTCTCAAATATCGATTCTTACTTTTTAAATAATTTTGTTTTTCCATCAAGGTTTATTGGTATAAACTCACACACTCACATAAGGCGTTTACAGGGCATGAAGCCCTATTGCCGCATCACAGATAAAACGCCAGGCGGCTCTATCCTGGCAAACCGTTCTCCAATCGGGGACTCGTCAACGTATGGTCTGATTTATTCCGTATGAAAGCCTGCATGATAACAAAGTCGGCTGATTTACGTTCTCTTAGATCGGATATATTTACTTCTAGAAACATGATGGAAAAGGAACTAACGAATGAACACCATTCATTTTTCATATTAAAACAAGACAAACATCTAGATAGAGCTTTTACAAAGCTTGCATATAAATTATGAATTGTTTTACCCCAGTAACGTCGGAACCGTCAGAAGGGAAAAGCTGACAAATGAAGTAATCTTCCTCTGGTACCTCGTAAAATTGTTGTAAGTAGTACCGTAAGCTTAATCTTAAATTATTTCGCAATATCATCAACAAGATAAAATTCAGTATGCTCCAACATTAGTGCTACTAAGGCAACGATACACATCAATAGAATAATGATGAAAAAACCCATATTCAGTATGAATCTCAAAAGTTTTTATTTTTTTTTTTTTTAATTTATTGGTTTAAACTCAGAGTCACCGTCCGAGTTTTTCCACTTGCACAAGCCGAAATTACGCTTTTAATGTCGAAAAGATAATACTGTAATCACGGGATGGTCTTTTCCTCGACTTTTACGATTAGGTGGCACCATCACACCCACCAACCACATTCTTTTTACAAGCCAGGGGCTTTTACACATTCGGTTTCACATTCGACCTTTCGACCTGAAATCGGTTTCGATGTTTATCGCTTAAGAGAAACGCGTTTATGAAGAAATACGACGTTTGGAATCATGATGAGAGGCTACTGGAAATGGATATAGGAGAAAATGATTATTTCAATCGAACTAATATTATAGCCGTTAGTCCTCGCGTTACTTACCAGATAAAATAAGGAACGCAGAGATGACATAATGTTGCGTATAATGCTCCTATCATTACCGAAAGTATAGGAGGCTACACACCTGAGTGTAGACTTTTGATGATGAAGATTATCCAACAGAAAGGCTTTGACAAAAACAAGGAATCTCCATTTTTAATTTTGCGAATAACTCCAAATTTATTGGACTTCCAAAGATATGCTTTTCAAAGTATTTTTTTTTTTTTTTTCTCGAAGCTTTATTGATTAAAATTTAGAGTCGCCATCCGAGTTTTTCCACTTACACAAGACGAAATTACGCTTTTAATGTTGAAAAGACAAGATGGGGGCCGCGTTACCATATTGTAACCACGGGATGGTCCTTTGCTCGCCTTTTACGATTAGGTGGCACCATCACACCTACCGACCACATTCTTTTTACAAGCCTGGGCTGTAAGGCTTGGCACAATCGGTCTCACATTCGACCTTTCGTATCCAGAATTTTGACTTTTAAAAAATCTCCATTTAGGTACATGATTTTATCTGTTAAGTAAAAGTATCTGAATGACTGAAAGAGCTATATCTCAAATAGATATGATCGTTGGACCTTTCAATGCCAAAATGCTTCACATAAGAAAAACTGAAATCGGTTTCGATGTTTATCGACTGTATTTCCTTAATAGCAAGGCATTTCTGAACAAATATGCCGTTTGGAATCATGATGAGAGGCTACTGGAAATGGATACAAGAGAAAATCATTATTTCATCGAACTAATAATATAGCCGCCAGTCCTCGCGGTACTTATGAGATAAAGTAAGGAACGCAATAAGGGCATTGTTCCATATAATTCTCCTACCACTACCGAAAGTATAAGAGGCTACACACCTGAGTATAGACTTTTGATAATGAAGACTTTTCAACAGAGCGACTTTGACAAAAAATCAAGGAATCTCAATTTTCAATTTTGCGAATAACTCCAAATTTATTCGACTTCCGAAAGATATACTTTTTGAATAGGTATTTTTATTTTTTATTTATTTTGATTTTTTTTTTTTTTAAAAGTTTATTAGTAAAAAACTCAGAGTCGCCGTCCGAGTTTTTCCCCTTGCACAAGACGAAATTACGCTTTTAATGTTGAAAAGACAAGGTGGGGGCCGCGTTACCATATTGTAACCACGGGATGGTCCTTTTCTCGCCTTTCACGATTAGGTGGCACCATCACACCTACCAACCACTTTCTTTTTACAAGCCTGGGCCGTAAGGCTTTTACACATTCGAAAAAATAAACCCATTAGAAATAAATGCAAAACATTTCAGTAAAACGATATTTTTCCAAAATATAAATCAAACACAACTATATGCTGAGTTTGGATATGCAAAAAGAGCAGAATTGTTGAAGCCGTTAATCCTTTTAACAATTACTATTACCACATACGTTTTGAATAATTTTTTTTTTCTTCTTTAAGGTTTATTCAGGCCCGTAGCCAGGGGGGGCATGGGGTGGCTCAGCCCCCCTATGGAAAAGCTTGAGCCCCCCTGTAAATTTGACTTGGCCCATGTATTTTCCCTATCTTCCATGTTATAAGGGGCCATTTGGAGCCCCCCTTTGAATGTCTCGTGCCCCCCTTTGTTTCTCAGGCTGGCTACGGGCCTGCAAAAATTGTCATATCAACATGTGCAGATTTAACAAAAATAATGTGTAAAATTTACGTAAAAGAGTTACATACAAAGGTGTGTAAACCTTGTTTGTGTAAAAAGTACAAGTTTTTTCGCCAATAAATTTATTAAATAATAATTCTTCTCTAGAAATCTCATTAAAAATATGTCGCTTATGTCCTTCGATAAGATGCATTTAAGTGAAATTGTACATCTTTGGACTTCAATATTTGCTAAGAACCTTTTCACCAAAGCAAATATCTAAAAAAAATTTTTGTCATTGATGGTATGAAAACAATTTTCAGAATTACCGAAATATTCGGAGAGGAATGGAAGTCTTATGGTCCTCAGATCGATATTATTAATGAGATTATAACAATGAATTCAAATGATACACGAGGTTGGAAATATTTGAGAACATTAATTCGTTCATTTCCCAATCAAATGTAAGTACAAATTTTAAGTGTTTTAACAACTGCTATTTATTTTTTAAGGCGTGTCCTAAACCTTTAATTAGCTTAACAGATATACCTATTTTGTTTTTCGTCAAAAATGTTGTCCTTTTAGAAGTATAAAGCAAATGGGATCTTAATCAAATAGTAACAATATGCAATTAGGTACCGAAATTAAAAACTTGTTAAAAACTTATCCGATGGAGATAAGGACAACTTATAGCATAGTCTTATGAAGTTATCTAAACAAAGTCTAAACTTTGATTTCCCCAATCTGGAATTGTAAAATTGATTTCATAAAATTCTATTTCAGCGTCGATTGGGCAATAAAGGAGCCCAAGTCGCGAGTTGATTCCTTTTAGTACCTTCGACCTTTTCAAGCCCGGCTGTGGTACTCTATTCTCTTCACTATAATAATAGGGGGGATATCATTTATTTTACTTCAATATTTCTATAGCTTGATTAATCATCAACAAGATAAAATTCAGTATGCTCCAACATTAGTGCTACTAAAACAACGATACACATCAATAGAATAATGATGAAAAAACCCATATTCAGTATGAATCTCAAAAGTTTTTTTTTTTTTTTAAATTTATTGGTTTAAACTCAGAGTCACCGTCCGAGTTTTTCCACTTGCACAAGCCGAAATTACGCTTTTAATGTCGAAAAGATAATACTGTAATCACGGGATGGTCTTTTCCTCGACTTTTACGATTAGGTGGCACCATCACACCCACCAACCACATTCTTTTTACAAGCCAGGGGCTTTTACACATTCGGTTTCACATTCGACCTTTCGACCTGAAATCGGTTTCGATGTTTATCGCTTAAGAGAAACGCGTTTATGAAGAAATACGATGTTTGGAATCATGATGAGAGGCTACTGGAAATGGATATAGGAGAAAATGATTATTTCAATCGAACTAATATTATAGCCGTTAGTCCTCGCGTTACTTACCAGATAAAATAAGGAACGCAGAGATGACATAATGTTGCGTATAATGCTCCTATCATTACCGAAAGTATAGGAGGCTACACACCTGAGTGTAGACTTTTGATGATGAAGATTATCCAACAGAAAGGCTTTGACAAAAACAAGGAATCTCCATTTTTAATTTTGCGAATAACTCCAAATTTATTGGACTTCCAAAAGATATGGTTTTCAAAGTATTTTTTTTTTTTTTCTCGAAGCTTTATTGATTAAAATTTAGAGTCGCCATCCGAGTTTTTCCACTTACACAAGACGAAATTACGCTTTTAATGTTGAAAAGACAAGATGGGGGCCGCGTTACCATATTGTAACCACGGGATGGTCCTTTGCTCGCCTTTTACGATTAGGTGGCACCATCACACCTACCGACCACATTCTTTTTACAAGTCTGGGCCGTAAGGCTTTTACACATTCGAAAAAATAAGCCCATTAAAAATAAATTCGAAACATTTCAGTAAAATGATATTTTTCCAAATTATAGATCAAACAACTATATGCTGAGTTGAATGTGAATGTGCAAAAAGAGTTGAATGTGCAAAAAGAGCTGAATTGTTGAAGCCATTAATCGTTTTAATAATTACTATTACTACATACGTTTTGAATAATTTTTTTTTCTTAAAGGTTTATTGTATAAACTCAGAGTTGCCGTCCGAGTTTTTCCACTTGCACAAGACAAAATTTCGCTTTTACTGTTGAAAAGACAAGGCGGGGGCCGTGTTACCATAATATAATCACGGGACGGTCCTTTCCTCGCCTTTTACGATTAAGTGGCACCATCACACCTACCAACCACATTCTTTTTACAAGCCTGGGCCATAAGGCTTTTCACATTCGGTCTCACATTCGACCTTTTGAATCCAGAATGCTTCACATAAGAAAGACTGAAATTGGTTTCGATGTTTATCAACTGTCTTTGCTAAAGAGCAAGGCATTTACGAACAAATACGCCGTTTGTAATCATGATGAGAGGCTACTGGAAATGGATACAAGAGAAAATGATTATTTCAATCGAAATAATATTATAGCCGCCAGTCCTCGCGGTACTTATGCAGTAAAATAAGGAACGCAATAATAAAATAAGGTTTCGTATAATTCTCCTACCATTACCAAAAGTATAGGAGGCTACACACCTGAGTGTAGACTTTTTATAATCAAGCTTTTCCAACAGGAAGGCTTTGACAAAAGCATCAAGGAATCTCAATTTTCAATTTTGCGAATATCCAAATTTATTTGGCTTCCAAAAGATATACTTTTTGAATAATTTTATTTATTAAAGGTTCGTTGATAAAAACTCAGTGTCGCCGTCCGAGTTTTTCCACTTGCACAAGACGAAAATACGGTTTTAATGTTGAAAAGACAAGACGGGGGCCGTGTTACCACATTGTAATCACGGAATGGTCTTTTCCTCGCCTTTTACAATTAGGTGGCACCATCACACCTACTGACCGCATTCTTTTTTCAAGCCTGGGCCGTAAGGCTTCGCCAAATCGGTCTCACATTCGACCTTAAAAGTCAAGAATTTTGACTTTTAAAAAATCTCCATTTAGGTACATGATTTTATCTCTTAAGTAAAAGTATCTGAATGACTGAAAGAGCTATATCTCAAATAGATATGATCGTCGGACCTTTCAATGCCAAAATGCTTCACATAAGAAAAGCTGAAATCGGCTTCGATGTTTATCGGCTGTATTTGCTTAATAGCAAGGCATTTATGAACAAATACGCCGTTTGGAATCATGATGAGAGGCTACTGGAAATGGATACAAGAGAAAATTATCATTTCAATCGGATTAATATTATAGCCGCCAGTCCTCGCGTTACTAATGCAGTAAAATAAGGAACGCTATAATGACAGTGTTTCGTATAATTTTCCTACCATTACCGAAAGTATAGTAGGCTACACACTTGAGTGTAGACTTTAGATTCTTCAGCTTTTTCTTTGACTAAGACATCTAGGAATCTCAATTTTTAATTTTGGGAATTCAAAGATTTATTTACCTGGCCACATTTTCAAAAAGAAGAAAAAATTCACAACATTTTGTTTTAAAACAGCGACCACAGTACGCTAAAGAAAATAAGAATTCATCGCCTGGAAGTGTCGACTGGAAAGGCTCTAGAACAACTTTGCGTTCTTAGAAGCAAATATGTACTGGCGAGGGTAAATGCTAAAGCAAGAATATTACAAATCCAAAAACCAATTAGTAAAGAAGCAGTAGCTGTAATGCTCGGCGATTTTTCCACACCTAACTTCAAGGCTTCAATAATTATTAATAAGTAAGCTTAAAACGGCTGCTTTAATTTAATAATTGAATTGGTATTGGACTTCGAAAAGAAGTATCTTCTAAATAAATTTTAATTTTGCGAATAACTCCTATCACTCCTGCAAGTATAGGAGGCTACACATCTGAGTGTAGACTTCTGATAATGAAGATTTTTTCAACGAAAGGCTTTGACAAAAACAATCTCCATTTTTTAATTTGCGAATAACTCAAAATTTATTCGACTTCCAAAAAATATAATCTATGAATTTTTTTTTTTTTTTTTTTTTTTTTTTGGTTTATTGATTTAAACTCAGAGTCGCCGTCCGAGTTTTTCCAATTGCACAAGACGAAATTACGCTTTTAATATTGAAAAGAGAAGATGGGGGCCGTATTACCACACTGTAATCACGGGATGGTCTTTTCCTCAACTTTTACGATTAGGTGGCACCATCACACCTACCAACCACATTCATTTTACAAGCCTGGGCCCTTAAGGCTTTTACACATTAGGTTTCACATTCGACCTTTTGAATCGAGAACGCTTCATATAAGAAAAATTGAAATCGGTTTCGATTTTTAGACTGTATTTGCTTAAGAGCCAGGCGTTTATGAACAACTACGTCGTTTGAAATCATGATGAGAGGCTACTGGAAATGAATACAAAAGAAAAAAAAGAAAGAAATGCACGACATTTTGTTTTAGAATAGCCACCTGAAAGCGCTAAAGGGAATAAGAATTCATCGTCTGAAAGTATCGACTGAAAACGCTATAGATCGATAAAGGCGATTTAAAAAACAATATGTAAGAAATAATGTGATATAAAAATTCAAATATGAATGTATACTATACTTTCAATTTATGTTTTATGCTTATAATTTTTGACTCTATAGGTAAGAATGTGAGAAATAAATTCAGTTGTATCATTGATAACTGAAGACTAAAGTCCAAGGCGAAGTGTGACTTGTTGTCAACAAGTTGTTGAACTAGACCAAGAATTTTATATTAGTCTTTATTATACTTCAAGTGGTAGACTTATGCATTACTTTTATAAAGTTGCATATCGTAATCGATCAATTAAGTACTTAGTCATAATCTTTGTTTCTCGCGCTTAATTCTTCCTTTATGCAAAACCGTTTTTATCTCGGTGACGTCGGTAACCGTCAGGGGAGATAATCTCACAAACGATTCTATCTCCCTTTGATACCTCCTGGAATTGATTGTAACTAGTAGCGTACGCTTATAATCTTAGATTCTTTCACAACATCTTCAAAATGATTAAATTCAATTTGCTCCAACGTTTGCTCCTGCTAAGGCAACTTAACACATATACAAAACAATAATGAAAAAACCTATATTCTGTATAAACGTCAAAATAATTTTTTTTAAATTTATTGGTTTAAACTCAGAGTCACCGTCCGAGTTTTTCCATTTGCACAAGACGAAATTACGCTTTTAATATTGAAAAGAGAAGATGGGGGCCGTATTACACACTGTAATCACGGGATGGTCTTTTCCTCAACTTTTACGATTAGGTGGCACCATCACACCTACCAACCACATTCATTTTACAAGCCTGGGCCCTTAAGGCTTTTACACATTAGGTTTCACATTCGACCTTTTGAATCGAGAACGCTTCATATAAGAAAAATTGAAATCGGTTTCGATTTTTAGACTGTATTTGCTTAAGAGCCAGGCGTTTATGAACAACTACGTCGTTTGAAATCATGATGAGAGGCTACTGGAAATGAATACAAAAGAAAAAAAAGAAAGAAATGCACGACATTTTGTTTTAGAATAGCCACCTGAAAGCGCTAAAGGGAATAAGAATTCATCGTCTGAAAGTATCGACTGAAAACGCTATAGATCGATAAAGGCGATTTAAAAAACAATATGTAAGAAATAATGTGATATAAAAATTCAAATATGAATGTATACTATACTTTCAATTTATGTTTTATGCTTATAATTTTTGACTCTATAGGTAAGAATGTGAGAAATAAATTCAGTTGTATCATTGATAACTGAAAGACTAAAGTCCAAGGCGAAGTGTGACTTGTTGTCAACAAGTTGTTGAACTAGACCAAGAATTTTATATTAGTCTTTATTATACTTCAAGTGGGTAGACTTATGCATTACTTTCATAAAGTTGCATATCGTAATCGATCAATTAAGTACTTAGTCATAATCTTTGTTTCTCGCGCTTAATTCTTCCTTTATGCAAAACCGTTTTTATCCCGGTGACGTCGGTAACCGTCAGGGGAGATAACCTCACAAACGATTCTATCTCCCTTTGATACCTCCTGGAATTGATTGTAACTAGTAGCGTACGCTTATAATCTTAGATTCTTTCACAACATCTTCAAAATGATTAAATTCAATTTGCTCCAACGTTTGCTCCTGCTAAGGCAACTTAACACGTATACAAAACAATAATGAAAAAACCTATATTCTGTATATACGTCAAAATAATTTTTTTTAAATTTATTGGTTTAAACTCAGAGTCACCGTCCGAGTTTTTCCATTTGCACAAGACGAAATTACGCTTTCAATGTTGAAAAGAGAAGGTGGGGGCCGTGTTACCACATTGTAATCACGGGATGGTCCTTTCCTCGCCTTTTACGATTAGGTGACACCATCACACCTACCAACCACATTCTTTGTACAAGCCTAGGTCGTAAGGCTTTTACACATTCGGTCTCACATTCGACCTTTTGAATCTAGAATTTGGCACTGTATTCTCTTCTCTTAATATGAATAATAATAGAACGATTACCTTTTCCTTTTCCTTACATCAATATTCTACAGCAGGATTAACATAGGATTAACAAAACCAAAAATGGCAGTTTAGCAGATTTCCAATTTATGGCCATCGAGCCTCTTCTTAATCAAGGGAACTATTGCAACTTTGTAATATCCATTTTAATATTACTTGCTTCACAATGCTTTTGATTAATTTCTTTTAGGATTCCTTGACTGGGCCTTTTGGCTATAAAAGTGGCGAATTTTTTCTTGTTTTTTTTTCGCTATTTATAATATCTGCATACAATTCAGACCTCGCTGGTTACCTTGCAGCGACGATCTTTTCCTAGACTTACACCAATTTGCAGAAAGTGGGCATAATGTAAAATGAGTTTCTAATATACATCGTTTGTATCAACAACGTTCCGTATAATTCTCCCATTATTACCGAAAGCATAGGAGGCTACACACCTGAGTGTAGACTTTTGACACTTCAGTTTTTTCAAGAGAAAGGCTTTGACAAAAACATAAAAGCATCTCAATTTTTAATTTTGGGAATTCAAAGATTTATTTACCTGGCCACATTTTCAAGAAAGAAGAAAGAAATTCACAACATTTTGTTTTAAAACAGCGACCACAGTACGCTAAAGAAAATAAGAATTCATCGCCTGGAAGTGTCGACTGGAAAGGCTCTAGAACAACTTTGCGTTCTTAAAAGCAAATATGTACTGGCGAGGGTAAATGCTAAAGCAAGAATATTGAAAGCACCATGCAGGATTATACAAATCCAAAAACCAATTAGTAAAGAAGCAGTAGCTGTATGCTCGGCGATTTTTTCCACACCTAACTTCAAGGCTTCAATAATTATTAATAAATAAGCTTAAAACAGCTGCTTTAATTTAATAATTGAATTGGTATTGGACTTCCAAAAGAAGTATCTCTAAATATTTTTTAATTTTGGAATAACTCCTATCACTACTGCAAGTATAGGAGGCTACACACCTGAGTGTAGACTTTCGATTGTTAAGCTAGGCAAAACATCAAGGAATCTCTGAAATGAATGACTCCTTGAGTCTGGGATCAGTGAGTGATGTATTTATTACCCCATGGTCATACATTTAATGTGATTCCGACCGCAAGAGAAAACTCACCATAAATAATTAAAAAATTCACCCCTCATTTAAAACCTTCAGTCGTATGTCTTACAGAGTGTTCTTCTGTGGCCTTTATTTTTATAAGATGTCGAATCTTTATGATGATATTCGTTCCAAAAGCCTAGGAGCCAGAAAACAAAATTAATTAAGTTCAACCGCGCATCTACCATTTTTGGAAGAATGGTTAGGTATCGTAACGAAGTGTAGACCTTATTCAAAAAATAATTATCGCAATTAACTCATCATCAGGACAGCTTTCACTCAGATTCTTCCGAGGATCGCTGGTGTTTTCGGTTTTCAGTGGTTTATAAATCATCACTTTTGTGTAAAATTAAAGTAAAAAAAAAAAAAAAAAAAAAAAATTATATGTATTCGAAAATTCCCACAACTGAGGCATAAATTTTTTACAAACAATGAATTTTATAAGCCGACTTAACCCCCAACTTTGTGGTGTGTTGGATAAATTAAAAATGATTATATTTTCAGAAAAATACACGTACCATTTTGTGGTAACGTTATCGCTTGTCACGATAACGGTGTGGTCAGAAAAATTTCTCCCCCCCCCGCCCCCCCCCCCCCCCGAGAGTCCTGAAAAGGACTGACTGCCGTCGCTCGGAGGAGGAGGGAGAGGGCCCCCTAGTCTTCTTCCCGATTTATATGCAGCTTGTAACTGTTAAGATCGTTAATACGATCTGATAAAAAAATATAAAACGATCTTAAAAAAGAAATATAAATGTTATTTATTAAAACATAAAGTGAGAATAAGAAAATCAGAAGACAAGAAAATAACAAAATCAAAAACAGACGATCGGAAAATGTTCGTTCTTGAATTCAAAAAGTAAGGTGGATTCGAACACTTAACAGTATGAATGGAAGAGAGCTGATGGTTGGTCTCCTGTCTCCCATGACTTATGCGCTAAGGCATCTCCATTCCTCTGGGGCCTTTTTCCTTATTAGAAACATATAGTATAGTATAGAATTATTACTGTAATAATCCCCACAACTGAGGGTAAAGCAGAACTGGAGAGTTCCTTTTAGTCGTCTTCTACGACAGGCAGGGAGTACCTCGGGGAAGCATTCTATCTCGGCCTGCCCCTCATGCCACCTATCAGAGGAAGAGAGAGAGAGTCTCTCCTGTGATGGAGGGCATGAGAGCCATTTCCCCCGTCCCCGCACGAGGTTTATTATTATTCGGGGAATCACAACATCTACGACATCCAGCAGATAGCCTTGATAGCTAAAAATTGTAAAATAGGTCAAAGTTTTACCCTAATATTATTTTCTTTCTTAAACTAACATCGGCCTGAAGAGATTGAAATTTAACTTTTTCATAGAAAAATTTTTTAAATCCGTTTTTATCTGTGTTAGTTTTTACATTTTTAACGTGGTAGAAAAAGTTTTATTGCTAAATTATTTTTTATAATTATTCCGGATAATTCATTTCCCGGTTTTTCCCCAAGAATGATGTAGTTACATACGATTTTTGATTCACAGATTTGTGGATTCGGAGGGGAGAGAGGTTCTAGCATTAAGTAGGAACCTCAATTAAATTTCCATTTTCCGAGAAAATTATTTCGGTACTAAAACCTTTATTGCTGGTACTTACATGTACTCATCAAGTACTAGCTCCCTGCAAATTTTGAAACATAGGGGAAGATACGAAGGTTCTACCATTTAGTTGCAGCCTCACTTTAACTTTCCATTTTCCGAGAAAATGGAATAAGTACTAACGATTACTTTTCAGGTACTTAACGGAGCACTAAAAGGTACAAACTATCGATTTCAAAAATTTTCTAGGTGGGGGACCAACATAATCAAGCCCGTAAAAATTGACTCCAGGAACAGAATCAGCAACATATGAAGTTTTGAAGTCAAGTGTAATCCTAAATTTTTTGAATAAAGCAATAATTAAATAGCCTCCTTTGCCCCAGTCCTTTGGGCTGTTAAAGTCGTTTTAACCAAAATAGTAATTATAAATTCAAATTCAGGAAACTAAGTAGTTGTTATCTGAATTTTCACGTCTCAGAAAATAAAATTGTAATTATAAAACTCATTGAATAAACGACTTTCTTTCAAAACAATTACCTAAGAAACACTCCCCCCATTTCAGCCCCTTGGGATCCAAAATTGACACTGAAATTATAGCCATAGATTTTTGGGATAATAAAGAGTCGATTTCCGTCAAAAACCGAAAATCGAAAATTTTCACCTTAAACTCGTTTTTCGTTTGTCCTATAAAATTTATTATTTCACCCTATGCTACCATTTCCCAGACATGGTCGCGCATATTTCCCTTTCATAATTTTTTTTTTCATTTTTTTTCTTTTTCGGTTAAGAATTTATTGTATCTTTGGCAAGCCTTAGGACGTCATTGGCAGTATTTTTTGTTAAAATAAAAAATTAAAAAAATTAGTGTTTTAAATATTAGTCACGGTATGATGAAACTCGTACTAACTTTTCACTGCAAGCTATTTTCCTATAAAACAAACGTAAAAACAAAAAACGACAGAAGTCTTGAAGGCAAAATCTAGTTTAGTTAATAAAAATCGAAATGACCTGTTTTGAAAAAACGGAAGATTCCTTTATCAATGACGGTAAAAATAATAATGGAAATAAAACTAAAAATAAAAATTACAATACGTCGATGGGAAAGCAAAAAAGAACTAGGAGAAGAAAACCGAAAAAATGTTGCATCCATGATCATTATGATTTTAAAAATTATTTAAAAAAATTAAAAAGTTCCTCGAAAAGTTCGGATAACTCGTGGACTTATTGCTAAATTACCTGCCTGTGATAATATTATAAATAGAAGTGTAAAAAATCGCAAAATTGTTATTGTTGGTGATAATATGATTCGAAATTAAGATACACTTAGGGATAAATTAGGTAGTAATTCTAAAGACATTTTTTTAATTGGTTCTCGGGATATGAACATAATTAGGCGTTTATCTCATGCCAAATATTTATATTATCGCGATAGTATATTGGGCGATAATATAAATATTTCGCATGAGATAAACGCCTAATTGTGCTCCAATCCCGAGAACCAATCAGCAAAGTATTTTCTGGAACGAAAGCGTGTTCATATTTGTTTAACCTCATCATGCCGGCCGTATCGTATAAATATTTAAAATACGTAGGACACAACAAATTTTTTTTCTGTCTTTTAAAATCATTTATTTATCTTTCGTTACTTTACGTAAAATTAAGGTAAAACATAAATTATACGTATTCGCAATTCCCACAACTGAGGAATAATTTTTTTTATAAAACTGATGATTTTTATGGAAATTATTGTAGAATTTCCTACTATGCACAAAATTGCTGAAAACTAAACCAAAAGAAATAGTAAAAATATCACCCAGCCATCCCTTACAAACTAAATGGAGGTCCAGGCCAGTCAGCAATTAATATGACTGCCAAAAGCAACAAACAACAAACGGAAGTCAATCAAAATTAAATAACAATAGAGGGCTCGAACAGGCAATTCAATCAAATACATTAATGGGGGTCAAATAGGCTTTTCAGGAATCTTCCATCAAAATAAAACAACAAGCTCCGGATATGACTTCATTTATTTCAGCTAATCACAACCATAATCCAAAACTAAATCCAAACTAAATCCCTAAATAAAAGAGATAAAAAAAATTCAAATCAATTTCCTGAATTGATTAATCCGGAACACAATTATCAAATATAAATAATAAATTTAAATAATTAAATTTAAATAATAAATTTAAATTTACAATCAATAAATAACTTTAATAAAATGAGAAAAAGAGAATAAAAAAAAAGAAGCTTACCCATGAAAGGGGATTTGACAAGTTATCACAGAAATACCATTTTCCCCGGCCGGTTCGTTTTGTTTACGGGATTCCCGTTTCCTCCTCGGGATCCGAATTAACCTTTTACTTTACATGATAAAGTTAAATATTAAAAATAAAGGAAAAGAACGAACTCATTTTTAAAACTTGAGTCAATTAAATAATCACAAAACGTTCAAGCGATGATGTTACTCAATTAGCCGGCGGGTGACGAATGAGAATCATTTAAAAATGGCTGACCGTAGTTAACGGCGATCGACCCGTTGCCTTAATAATGGCAATGCGCGGTTTTTCATTTTTCTGAATTCACGCGGGCTTTTTTAATTCGAATTTACGCGGGTCTTTAAATTTTTGTTACACCCTTGTAACAACATGGAGGAACATCAATCCACGAATCAGTACAGCAATGTCACAGCGGACTTTCAAGGCAGCATCCCTAAATCAGCCACCACGCAGTTCCAGCCAATTCTGACTCCCTCTGTGTGACTCTCACCAAAGCAGATAATTCATTAGCTACCCGCCCCCACTCTTTTTTCCCGAAGAACGTTAAACTACTTAAAGTACAAAAAAAAGTAGCCGTTTTCATCAGAGACGCTAAAAAACGCCTTCCATTTCTCACATTCTGGCTACATCAAAATGCTGCAATTGCTGTTTCAAAGATACTTCATTATAATAACACCTTTAAAATCGGCATACTTCCAGGCAGGCATCGGCGTATGTAGAATAATTACAATTATAAAACTTTACAAAGTCAGAACAAATCAGCATATCTTGGTATATTTTTCAATTATTATCATCACGGTAAAATATTTTAAAAATGCATAATAATAAAAAAAAAAATCTTTTGGCGGCTTCCCAGACAACAAGAACGGTGTATACACCAAATTTACACGGTGTAAATGTGATGTATTTCCACCGGATAATACCCGGGTATTTTAAGACTTTTTACACCGTATTTACCCTGGAAAAAAAAGTAAAACAGTAAAAAGAAAAAAAGGTAAAAAGTGTTTTTATTAGTAGTAGTCCAGGCACCTGAGCCGAGACTTTTGCTGTTTTGTAAATTAGGGTCCAATTATAACATTTTGGGCTTTAATTTACATGTGTTCAGTATAAAGACTTCACATTTTCGAGACTCTGACTTTAGATTTAGATTTTTCGGATCGATAAACCCCTGGATGCAAAATTTTATCCCTCTAGCCTTATAAATAAACGAGATATCAATTTTTTTCGTACATATCCTGGCTATTCCCGAAAGCTTATATTGTAAAAACTGAAAATCTCGTTCTAAAAATCAGGATTCACTCCGAAAATTCTGATTTTTGTATTTTTATGTTGCATTTAGCCTATATAGGATCATCAAGTTGAGACATTTCGGAATTTCGATTTTGAAAGGAAGATATTAGGAGTGGTGGTTTTTAGCGTACAGTTTGTTTTGTGATTCAATTATATATGCAAACTCTAATTTATAACAAGTCAAATTTTTAACAAAGATTTTGAAGAATTCCTGTTAGTAAATTATATGTAAAATATCTATGGTGTCATTTGAGCTCACACAACCACGTGATTTTATATATTATATTTAGTCAAAAGTGTAAAAATGGTGTAAAAAGTCTTAAAATACCCGGATATTATCGGGTTCAATAAGTGGTGTATTACACCAAACTCACACTCGATATTATCCGTGTATTATCCGGGTACTTGCTGTTTGGCTTGTCAAGTGCTGACAATTTTTTTTTGCGCTTTGAGACAATATTTACGGTTAAATAAAAAAATATAATACCTCATGTTTTTTAAAATTAAGAATTAGAGTAGAAAAATGTTTCATGATCATGATCTCTTACGTATTGTATGGGTTCTAGGAACTTCATCCTTTTAAAGCAGTTTGCAGTTAAGAAACATATCCATTGAGATTGAAATGATTTGTTTTTCCAAATTTTTCCCCTCAACTATTCGACTTATTTTCACCGTTTCAGTTCAAAATATTGATTAAATAAGGCAGCGCTCTTTGTCTAAAAATATGTCCGAATAATTACAAATCCTCTTCCGGTTTGATTTAGGAAAAATAATCGATAAGAAAGGATAGAAGATTGTATTTTTTTTTTTGTTTCTATCGGGTTCTCCATTAAATGAAGCAAAATAATCCGTTTTTAAAACATTGTAAATACGAACGGGTAATTTAAAAAATAAGATCGAACCTTTACTTCGTGTTCCTGTACAATTTTAAAAAGTCCAGATATTGTACAACCGGGTAATACTGGTGTGTCGTATTATCGAACACAAAAATAGGGTTATTATTATCCCTTTCAATAAACATTTGTCTTGACCGTATCCTCAAGAATGAAGGTTTATTAGTTGCATATAAATCTTCTAACACTCTTCGTAAATCATTAGGGAGCCCAAAGAGGCGATCGAGGACAATTTAAAATCCGGAGTGTAGAGTTGTCAAGTTTAGGTTATGTCATTGTGCATAGGATCCTTTTCGTTTAAAATACCTTTTGCTTTTGTTTTTCTAGATCCTGATGATGAACCGCTCTAGGTTCCAAATGATTATTGATAAAGAATAATATAAATTTTATATCGCATCTTGAGGTTTGGGAGATTAATTTTTAGGAATCCTTATAAAGTAATCAATTTAAAAAAATTGTATGGTGAATTTTACATAAATTTTGAAGACTCTCTTTATCTACCGAGAAAAATTAGAATGTTTTTTTATGTATATTAACAGATATGTAACTAGCTGCTCTGGGCTGGCTTTGATTCGCGCTTTAAACGTTTTACAAAGAAAAAATATTTCTGACATAATTTTAGACATTAAGACTCACTTGCCGTTCGAAATTTTTTTTGCCGACAGAAAAAATATTTCGGACATTAAGGATCACACTTCTCATTCGAAAATTTTTCTTTTCGACATAAGAACTATTTATTCTGACATTCAGGACTCACTTTCCATTCAATTTTTTTTTTTTTTTTTTTTTTTTTTTGGTGTGTGGAAAAAAAGTTTAAATATTTTTTAAGACGGAAACAAAAAATTGTAGAAGAAAAAGATTTATTGTAGGGTCAAGTGGGGGAAAAAAAAGCCAATTTTTGAAAATTATGAATAACGTAGCAATTAATGTTTTAAAAAAAAATTTTTTCCGGTACAAAGTTCTAATTTTATATCTAGCTTATGTTTCAAAAGCAAATATGCGTCTGTTTAACCAAATATGGTCAAAATCTCCGAAAAATGCTGCCTTTTTTTTACCCGCAAAGTGGGGCAAAAACGAGCCAAACATGAGGTAATAACGGGCCACCCGCGAAATTAACACCACATCGAGTTTTAAAATTTTTTTCTCGCGGTACAAGGCAAGATAATATTATTATGAAATAATATTTTGCCGTAATAAAGCGTTTACCTTTCCCAAAAGCACTTTTTTCGTCATCTTTCACAATTTTCACAAAACCAAAACATTGCACTCAATATGGCGTCGATTTTTTCCGAACATGCAAAGTGCCATATATCGAATGGCTTTTTTTTACCCGTGATGGTGTCTCGTTTTTACCCAAAACTTTAAAGCTATATAACTCGTGCTAAAATCAGTTATTTGTAAATTTCGAACCACATAATGATTCCTCAGTCATTATTGTTTATTTACGTTCCGTAATATTTTCACCTGTTTTGTTTTTTTTCGAATAAAATGTAATTTTAAAACAAGTGTCAACAATTGCTTTTTCAAAACAAAGCCGAATGTTTTAGAAATAATTTTTTTACCTAAAAATATAGGAGGAAATGAAAATTTCTTAACGACATAGCGAAATATAAGCTTCAAACTATTATCATGAATTTTTCGGAGCTTTAAAGATCTGTCATTAATCCAATATTCAAGTGTCTTTTTTTTACCTCAAATTTTCAATGGCCGTTTTTTCCCCCACTTGACCCTAGAAAAAAAAAAGGAGGAGTAGAGGAAAACTTTTTTTCGTTCGGTTTTGACATGTTTAATTTTCTGCCCGGAAATTAAGTCTTAAATGTCAAAAATATTTATTTATTTATTTTTTTCTTCCAAAAATTTTTTTCTCTACAATTTTTTTTTTTTTCAGAAAAAACTTACTTAAAACAATCCACATTATCACATCCGAAATATTTTTTTTCCAAAAATTTTCTGCCCGGGGAATTTACAAAAAAAGCTTCTAAATCTGGGAAATTTTATGGAAAATATTTAGGCTTGAGCTAAAACCAATAAAAATACTGAGTTAGAATTAAAAAATGACCGAGAAGAAATTTTTTTCGGACATAGCGACTCATTTTCTTCACGCGAAAAATTTTAGCAAAAACGAAAATGGAGCCTTTCAAAAATTTTCTTCACGAACGCTGCGTATAGAAAAACTCAAATGCCTTTTATATATAGAATATAATATTGGAAAAAAAAAAGTAAAATAAGAAAACTTTAATGTACAGTACATACAAATTTTAAAAGGCAAAACTGACGTTTCTGTAGGCACCACTTTGGATTTAGGTGGAAGCCCCACATTTTTGAATTTTTGAATTTATTTTTATTTTTTTTATTTTTTTATTTTTATTTTTTTTTATTTTTAAAGAGACAAAAACAACAGGCCCTTTACAGCCCTTTTACAGTTTTGTTCCTATAACGAAGAAAAAAAAAAAAAAAAAAAAAAAAATACATTTTTTTTTATTAAAATATATTATTAAAATTATATTATTAAAATTTAAAATTTAAAAAAATTTAAAAAAAAAAATATTCTTGAATTATTTAGGATTATTTTACTGGGCGGCACCATTAAAATGCTACAGAAGAGACATCCAATTACTTGCCCTCACCTTTTTTCTCCTTCAGTGATCTCTCTAAAAACTCTTAGTCACATTAACCATTACTTTTTTCCATCACATTATGCATCACATTAACTACCATTTTCTTAAAAACATATCAAAACGACTTCCAAAACTGAAATGTTCAAAACAAACGTACTCTAGTGAATTTTAATCCATTAGTTGCTAGGTCAGTGTCCACAACAAACGCATTTTATTGATTTGTAAGTCGCCGTTTGGGATGTTTTTACGGGATCCGTTGCTATACAGTCTCATGAATGCAATCCTGCTATTGGTTGACAAGCTTTGGAGTTTTCATAAAGACAGTTAAGAGATTATAAGCCGTACATTATAACTTTCCTTCGGGCTCGACTATCTACGTTTTCATAAGCACGCCTTCAGGGACCGTCCACATATTAGGTTAACTTTTTTTTTTAGCCCTTTTTAACTCTCCCCTCCCTCTATGTCAGCAAGCGTAAGAATTTTCCGACCCTCCTCCCCATAATGTTACGTGCGATTTTTTAATTTTTATTAAAAATGGTTGGATATCCGAAATTAAATTATGGAACAACTAAAAAAGAAAATAGCAATTAAAAAAATTACAAGAATTAATTGTACTTTTAACGCCATATCTTAAGGATAAATTAAAGCAACTGGGAATCTGAAAGTTAGGCAACTTGCAATACACCAATGCACTACTAGATTTTAAACGTGAACAATTTTTACTTTCGAGCGCCGAGAAGCGAGCGCGAAGAAAGTATTGCCGTGATCGGAAAACCGAAAACCTTTAATCCTGCAAGTTTTTACATGAAACTTTTTACCTATATAATCTTTCCTATCTGGATGCATTAGCTTTAGCTTAATAAGTGTTATAGGACGAAAATCAAGCATTAAAGTCATCGTGAAATAAGAAGTAATACTATGTAAATGAAACAGTTGAAGAACCTCTAAGGGCTTTTGTGTATGCCGTTTCGTACGTAATAGAATTCTAATTAAACACCGTAGACATACCGATTTTCATTATTTTTTCATATAATTAACACTTATTTAAAATTATTATATTTCCTGCTTTATTTAACGGAGAGAATCGAATAAAAAAGCATTCGGCGCGGAATTTAAAGCAGAATAAGATGATCCTAGATAGGTTTTGTAGCAATTTACAAGTAATTTGCTGTTTTCATCAAAACTTCATACTTCAAGTTCCATATGTAAGATAAGGGTAGGGAAGTGTGACCGGGTTCCAGAAAAAATTGATTTTAACCTTTATTAGTTCTAAATAGGAAGAGAATCAAGCCAAGATTTTTATCACAATATTCTGCTCAATTATTTGGCCAAACCGTATTTTTGGCCAAATTACCTATCAAATCCCGAAAATTCACATTTCTTATACTCTGACTTGCAAAAGTTAATAAAAGCAAAGAAAAGAGTTATTTAAGCTTAAGTTAATACTTTTGGTATCAAATTTGGCCCCCATTGCGACCCACCACCCCCACCCCCTGCCCCTCAATGCTCGAATGATTCAAAAAAATACTTACTGAAGTTAAAGTTAATACTTTTTTAGTATACTATCAAATCTAGATACTATCAAATTATGCCCGCAATGCTACCCACTACCCCCTCCCCCTCCGACCCCAACCAGTTTTTCTCTTTATCCCGATTCTCGGGATTCCCGGAAAAACCAAAGACTGCCAAATAACAAGTTTCACTGGTTTCTCAGGTCCAAAAATGAAATACTGGCTATTAGAGGTATTTCAGGTTTTATTTCTTGACACCTTGAATAAACAAGCAACATTTTACAGAGAACCAAACAACAACAACAACAACAACAACAACAACAACAACAACAACAAATAGCAATAATAAACAGCAAAATATAAACAATTGAAAAATTAACATTTTAGGAGAACACTTTTAGTTACGCTTAATTCTTTGATGGCTAACCGGGACATTTTTTGATATGAGATGGCCTGTAACAGAAAAATTTTGTTCGTTCTGGGTGGACGTTGGTCGAACTGGACATCAACGCCTTTTTTAAATTCTGGAGATTTACGCTCAGTTGACCTGTCGTTTTGTATAAATTAATTCATTTGGTAGTGGCTCCGTAGTCCTTATTTTTGTTAACCCTAGAGGCTGTCTTGGTGTACGATTGGATAGTTTCGGATAGTTTTTCTTCAAGTGTTATATAAGTCAGCTTTACCTCAAGATTTTCAGACGAAATGCTTTCATCCTCTACGAGACCAAAAAAGTCTTTTTAAAAGCGATTTGCTTAATTTAGTGATCTCGGCTTTCGATTTTTTATTCCCCAAAAAATCTTTTTCGGGACTATCGAACAAAGAAGGGTTGCTTAGGAACTGAAATCTTACTGAATCTTACTTAGGAACTGAAACCTCGAAATAAATTTCGAACCGAAGTTTACTAAGCGTGAATTTATATTTAAACTAATTTTTATATCTAAAGTCTTATCTTATATTTAGTCTGTGCTGTTCGGAAAAAGTTAATTATTCCTAGTCATAACATTTAAATTAAATTATTTATTAAATAAATGATTTTAAGCGTGTTTAGATATAAAAGTTAGTTTAAAAACTTAAATGCTTTTTAACGCATGGGAATGGGATACTAGCAAAAGAGGCCTCGGCATATGAAACAAGAAATGCAGATGATTACCGCCTGCCAAAAGTTAGATTGGAAAAATCGAAGCAAGATATTTTATATAACGGTGCCTCATTTTTCAACCATCTGCCGGCAGATATTAAAAAACTTAAGGAGACAAAGGGGTTTTACAAACAATTAAGGGAGCTACTAATAAAGAAAGCAGTATACTCTCTAGCAGAGGGCTGGTACTTACCGAAAAATGTGGCATTATACCAGCTCAAAAATCCTAACGGCGAATCCGATAAACGAATGTTTTTAAGGAGTTTAAAATAAATAAATAAAGAAAGAAAGAAATAAAAAATAACTAGGGCGTTGGAAAAGAAGTTGGAGGCTTTTGAGATGTGGGTATACCGTCGAATGCTTAAAATTTCGTGGACTGTCAGGGTGAGAAATACTGACGTCTTGGTTCGTATGGGAAAGGAGTTGGAAGTTCTGTACGAGATCAAGCGTCGGAAGCTCGATTATTTCGGCCACGTGATTCGAAATGAAAAGTACCGCCTCCTTCAGCTTGTGATGGAGGGAAAAATCGAGGGTAAGAACAAGCAAGGCCGTAGGAAACCTCAGGTTTGGTGTTGATTCCTTGAGTCTTTTTAGAGCGGCGGTCTCAAAAGTAAAAATCTGCCAGATGATAGCCAATCTTCGTCGCGGAGACGGCACTTGAAAGAAGAAGATGTTTTCAAAAATGTTTGAGATGTGGTGCTACCATAAAATCCTTCGAATTTCATGGGTCGACCGGGTAACCAACGAAGCTTTGCAAATATTTCATAAAAAACTTTCTGAAAATTTCCATTTTCCAAATATGTCTCTAAGGACTTTCCTGAAAATCTGCACGGTGATTTAGTACCTCGTGAGTCGTAATTAAAAGTTACTAAGTAATAGGTGCTTAGTAACAGCTACTAAGTAGAAGCTTCCGAGTAAAAAGTGCTTAGTAAAAGCTGTTAAATAATAGCTACGGCGTAAAAAGTACTAAGCTAAAGGGACCGATAAAAGGTCCTAAGTAAAAAGTGCTTAGAAAAAGCCTTCAAGTAAAAGGTGCTCAGTAAAAGGACGTAAGTTAAAGCTACTAAGTAAAATCTCTTTAGTAAAAGGTTTTAGCAAAAAGGTCCTCAGCAAAAGGTGGGAAGCAAAAGCTGCTAAGTAGAAGGTGTTAAGTAAAAGTTTATAAGTAAAAGGTGATTAGCAATAGGTTGTAAGGAAAACGTGCGAAGCAAAATTTGCTAAGTAAAAGGTGTTTAGTTAAAGGGAATAAGTAAAAGCTACTAAGTAAAAACTCTTTAAGTAAAAGGGGTTTAGCAAAAGGTTCTAAGCAAAAGGTGCGAAGCAAAAGCTGCTATGTAAAAGTTGTTTAGTGAAAGGTCATCAGTAAAAGCAAAAGCATTGGCTTTCCGAGTAAAAGCATTTGCTTTCCCAGTAAAAGTATTCGCTTCGAAGTAAAAACTTTTACTTCAATTAAAACCAATTACTACTTTTTATGCATATCACTCATAATCGATTCAGAAATCTGGATTCGGAAAAATGACAGGGAACGAATTTTGATTTCATTTTATTTCACTGTTTTTTTCTCCCCCTTCCCTTTCTTACGGTCCTGCGGTAACAACATTTTTCAGTGCGACAAAAACTAACAATACGGAATTATCTGAAAAAGCAACCTATTGTTTACCGACGGTGTAACTCGTAATTATATTATTGCATGGAATTGGTACAATTATTTAATTAGTTGTCTAGTTAAAAACGACACATTAAAAAAAATGATTAGCTTGTCGAACATTAGTGGCATTGAGGTAGAAAGTAACGCTGTTTTAACCGTCTTGAAAATGATTAAATTAGAACATGCCAATTTTTTGTAGTTTTGTTAACTATAAAAAACGACGCATGTTTTAACAAGAATATTCAAAAGACGATTGAAACGTTTCTTTTTACCTCACTGTTTAAAATAACTAGGCTCTAAACGTAAACATAAACAGAATTATTGACACGGTTACATTGTAAGATTTTTAAAATGGGAAACCGATTATATTGCATTTTACTTTTTTTAAATTTGATGGTATATGTCATGGCATACTCGATGTCTTTTGAAACTACCAGAAGCGAAAGAGACAATGAAAGTAAACTTCCAAAATCCGGTAAGTCAGCCACTGTAACTGATTTTACAGTATATACATGTTTGTAAAACAATACGACTATGGATATCAGCGGGTTCTCTGCGAGTTTGCGGATTAATACTTTATACATAAAAGAAGCGGGAAAAGAGCCTACGATAAATATCTTCTTCTTAGTCCTTTACTCGAATACGAGCGTGGTGATCTACAGTGGTGTCTACAGTGAAATAGTCATGAGCTTTGTGTTGAAAGATTGAAATGGAGGCGTAAAAAATGGTGGAAAGCGTTTTTCGAACCTGCGTTTTGCGGACGATACTCTCCTGATAGCCGGCAGTGCTGAGGAATTATTATAATTTCTTGGAAGACTGGTAAGGGTGAGCATGGAGTTTGGGCTTACGATAAATGTCAGTAAGACGATAGTTATGATAGCTGACCGAGATCATGAACATTATCTGCAGGTAATTATTATCATCTGCGGCAACCTAGAAAGTAGGTAAGCTTGATGTAGTCGACAGGTTCGCCTACCTCGGATCTATCCTCCACAATACCAGGTCCTGTGAGTTAGAAATTTAACGACATATTGAAATTGCGCGATCAGTGATGATCCAGCGGAAATTTGGAATAATCGAAATATCAAAAGACATACAAAAACCAGACTTGTGAACGCATTCATTTTACCTGTTTTAAAAAAAAATAATAATATTGAAATAAAAAGAATTTTCGGTTAATACAATTTTTTTTCTTTTTCTTACAGATTTGAAAACATTTGGAAATGATCATGAAGAAGGTAAACTAGATTAAATCATAAATTTCACCAACAGTAAATATTGAAGTATACTGTATACAGTCGACTCTGTCTATAGTGTAAACGCAGGGGCCAGACAGATTTTTACGTAATACAGAAAGTTAATTAAAAACCTTCTTCTTCTTCTTCTTCTTACGGTGCCATACCTGTGTCCAGGCGTAGGCGACCATCAATGAGACTTTTATATTCGTCTTTATCGGGGGCAATCCTGAAGAGCTCCTAGACACTTACACCGGTCCAAGCTCTTAAATTACGCGACCACGATAAGTTTTTCCGGCCTATTCTCCTTTTTCCTTCGATATGCCCCTGAATGATCGTCTTCAGAAGCTCATATTTAGGTCCCCTGAGAAAATGACCGAAGTATTCAAACTTCCGTCGTTTAACGATTTGCAAAACTTCTCTCTCCCTATGCAATCTTCGCAAAACCTGGTCGTTAATTACCCGATCGACCCATGAAATTCGAAGGATTCTACGGTAGCACCACATCTCAAAAGCTTCAAGTCGATTCATCATGGAAACTTTGAGAGTCCAGGTCTCGCATCCATAAAAAAGAGTTGACCAAACGTAGCAACCTTACCCAACCGGAGAACCTTAAGACGTACGGATAGTTTTAAAGACCTACAACATAACACATTCCTCATACGCATAAATGCCGATCTGGCAATTTCAATTCGAGCTCGGATTTCCTCGTCGGGGAAACTTAAAAACCTATGTTGACATAAAATGGATTTGGCTTGTCAAAAAAAATTTTTTTACCCTTTGCGACATACTGAATAATTCCTAATTTTGTTTCTAAAGTTACAGCTTTTCGTTTTATTCCTCTGCTCTCAGCCATGTCGAAATGTACCGATAAACTAAATAAAACGGAACAAAATTTACTTTTTACTGCCGGATATACCTTGACGGAGGTGCGCGATCGACATGTCCCGCCCACTTGAGCCTTCGGCACTTAATCACACTAGTGATAAATGGTTGCCCAGTGAGCCTTCGGATCTCGTCATCTGAACGCAGGCGCACCCTGCCAGTAGTTGGATCCCTTCTAGGGCCTAGAATTCGGCGTAAGACCTTATTTTCGAATACCAGCAATCTCTCTTGAGCGCGGACGGTAAGGCTCCAAGTGTCACAGCCGTACGTGACTACAGGGCGGATTATGGCATTATAAATGCGGAGTTTCGCTCGTCTAGATAAAACCAGATCCGTAGCCAGACCGGCATGTACTTGGGGGCTGGAGGTTTTTAAAGGGGGGCTGGAATTTTTTTTTGTCTTCCACATTCCCAAGTGTTTTTTTGTCAAACCCCATGGTTTCCGCAGTTTTTAAGGACGTTAAAATCATTCGACAGGATAAAATACGGATTAAAGCGGCGCTTACCAACTGCGAAGATCCAACTGCGACGACATCCTTTTTTGACAGGTACCTTTAATCCGTATTTTATCCGATCGAATGATTTTAACACTTTTAAAACTGTGAAAGTGGGGGCGTCCATGCTTCTTGATGCAAGAAGGGTATATGAAATTTGGCAATCAATATAATAAAAATTATTAAAATACATAATTGAAAATGAATAGCAATAATACCCAAACAAACGCAGGCGCCAAATTAATTTAAAACGTATGAAAAAATTTTATCTTTTACACTTTTGAGACTAAATTTATTACGTCAAGGGATTGAAAAAAAAGAAAAAAATTAAAATTAAAAATCAAATAGTCCACTCTGTGTGAAAAAGATTTTTTTTTAGAAATAACTACGTCGTTTGTCATATCGTAACATGTTGCACAGACCCATAGCCAGTCAGGTGTATGGAGCACCCAGTGGGGTTTGGCCCCCTTTGAGAAGGCATTAGACCCCAGTAAATTTTTTTGATTAAGTGCAATTACCTTATCTCTCGTGTTTAAAAGTGATTTTTGTTGTTGTGAAGTTTGCATCAGTCCACCGGGTGGGGGATCGTCCACGTTTTCTTTTCCCTTCCGGTCTTCCCTGGACAACAAGTTTCTCCATGTTGTCGTGCCGTTGTATAATTTTATTATACAAAGTGCTAATTTTCACATACCCTTCTTGCATTAAGAAACACTGACCTGCCTTCCGCAGTTTTAAGACTGTTAAAATCATTGGACTGGATAAAATCAGGATTAAAGGTACCTGTCAAAAAAGAACCGAACTGTGACGATTTTAATACAGGATTAGGACGTCATCGCAGTTGGGTCATAGCAGTTGGTATAATCCTTGAACAATGCCTTTCTCCAAGAAAAATTCTACAAACTCGTTCCAATAAAAGGACGGACCCCTACCATAGCAAACAAACTTCGCCGGTACTAGAGTTCGAGAGATAATTCCTTCGGTACGGAGTTCCGAAGATAATTTCTCTTAAAAATTATCCTTCCCCCTTCAACGTTAGATGAATATGTTAATGACGTTAATTCCGTGATTCTTTTTTATTTCGAGAGATTGGCATCTCAGCTCGTTAGTTAGAGGTTAAAACAGCCAAGGCCAAACGTGAAGACGAGGAGATACGAGTTGTTAATTTTTATCGAAAATTTCCTTCCATCTTTCTACCCTGCTCCGGTTTTTTCCCTGCCAAAATAAACTACAATTATTCAAGTTAAAATAATATTCAAATCAAAAAAATTTGAAGAATAATCGGCTAATACAATTTTTTTTTCTTTTACAGATTGGGAAAATTCTTTTGAACAAGGTAAACTGGATTAAATAATGAATTTCTCAGACAGCAAACATATTTTTTTCTTTTGGTTGAAAACTGGTGTCAAGACAAACGCCAACTTGCTCTGTTCCCCAAGGAACTATCCTCGATCCAATTTTTTTTTTTACTTTATGTAAATCATCTGCCTCACCTTGTCTCATCTGATGGTACCTGTATGTTCTGTGACGATACAAAATTATTATTTACCGCTGAGAATGATGGGGATCATACAAGTATTATGTAAGCATTATTTTGGGAGGGGAGCCAGGGAGGGAGGGGGCTCCCTGGTAGTAAGCAAAAATAGGGTTCCTCTTATGGAGATTTAACATTAGCGTAAGCATTTCAGAGACCTTCTCCCCTCCCCTGTTCATTGCTTACGTAATACTTGTATGATCCCATGCCGAGAATTAAGTCAAAATCTTCTGTGCACTTAATCATTTCATCCAGTGATATATTTCATCCACTTAACCAATTTAGCAGTGAACATTAGTAAAACTAAATACATGCGTTTCAGTAAACGTCTCTGCAGAGAAAATACTTCTCACTCCTTCAGTATTTTTACTGACTAAACAGAATTAGAGGAAGTAGATAAAGTTCGTTTTCTCGGCCTTAATGTTAGTGATGGACGACAAGCGAGAACAAGAGAAGCCAAGACAAGTCCTCGGTCAAGTTTACATAAGCAAACTATTATGTAAACAATACAAACAATTGAAAAACGCAAGAATCTTGTGCAAGCTCTTGCCTTGTCGTCCATCACTACTTAATGTTGACAAGTCTTTGACTTGAGATAACCATGTAGATCGATTGCTAACTAAGCTAAGATCGAAGCTAACTCTTCCTGATTTTTACTAAGAAGACTCGCACCAATTTGTAATCTAAAAACCTTACTATTCATTTATCACATTATTTTTCAGTCACATATATCTTACGGACTACTACTCTGGGGAGCCACTTCCATTTCTAATTTAAACTCAGTTCTCAAAATGCAGAAAAAAATTCTTTCTTCTGTTTGAAGACTAGTGCTCAGACAATATTCAAGTTAAAATAACATTCAAATAAAACAAAATTAAAAGAATATTCGGTTAATACAATTTTTTCTCTTTTTTTTACAGGTTTGGAAAATATTGCCGATCTTAGTGCAACAGGTAAACTGGATTGAATCATGAACTTCTCAGAGATCAAACATTCAAATACATATATATTTTTTTTAGTGCTTTATTATTAGTGTTTGAAGAAAACGAGACGGATCATAAAATGAAGCCACTAAATATTTCTTTTCGAACCACTCGTCATGGGACAAATCCATCATATATTATAATTATAATTAAAATATAAATATAAAATATAAAATATAAAATAAAAAATATAAAATATAAATATAAAATAATTTATAATTATATATCATAATACTGAAGTCTATGTGTCTCTGAAGTCACCGCTATTTTTGTTCATTTGTCTGTTGGTGTTTAGACGAAAACTTGAAAAAATTAAAATCTCGGAATCTGCGCCACTTAAAATTATGGCGTTTTCAACAAAAAAAAAAATCCCTACATTTCCCCGATTTTTTTTAAAAAACCCTTTTGAAAAATTTCCCTCCCGGAAAAATTAAAAAAAGAGGAAAATCTGAAGGAAAAAAATGGGATGAGATCGGAGAACGGGACCCGACGGGAAATTTCCTCGATTTCAAAAAACAGATATTCAAACGACGATTTCTTCCTTGAAAATAGTCGCCCGAAAAATAACCACAAAACAGAAACGAGAAAAGAAAAATTAGATTAGGAGTGAACGCAGTGAACTTGACATCTACTATTTAATTCAAATAGGTTTCAAGACAATTTTTTTTTCTTTTTTTCAAATGGAAAGATTCAAGTCACTAGCAGTTTTAACTCTTTTATTCTCAATAAACCCTTGATGCATGTTTCTTCTTTTCTTCTTTTCAACGGACTTTTCCACCTCATTCAACCCGCAAAAAAAATGGAACCAGGGAAGAGGAGCAGACTGCTTTGTTTACAATAGTCAATTTCAACTTTTTACATTGTCAAATGATCTTTTTAGTTTCAGTTGATATATTTTTTTTGTCCATATTTATTATTTATTCATAATTGATCAGGACAACTCAAAAAAGGTTTCTGCAACTGTCAGCTTCGTTATAAATACAATTATAATAATAATTAAAAAATAATAAATAACGAAACCATGGAATTGATTTAAATAATTTTTTTTAAAAGCCTAATTTAATTAATGCATTATTTTAATGCCCTGTTCTTTCGACGTCTTCTTTCAAAACAGATTTCTTTTCTGAACTTTTTCCGACGATTGAACCGCAATTCACAAAAAAGGACCAGAAACGAAATGATACTTCCCAAAAGCATTATTAGGAGTGGTGCAAGCATTTGCGATACCTCCATCGCAGCTAAGTCTTCGTTAATATTTGTATTATAATTGTAATCTAAATTAATTTTATTTGCTTTGTCAATAACTCCAGCTTCTAATAATCTAAAAAATCTAAAAAATAAATTAATTAATAAACAAAATAAAAAATGGGTTTCAATTCCATTGAACGACAAAAACGGAAGAAAAATGGTGGAATTTAATAATACGCAATTTTAGAATACAACTGTCCCAAGTCGATCCCCCCAAAAATTTTCATTTTTTTGTACCGATCGCCTTTATTTTTTTAAGATCTTTCATTCCGTCTTTTCAAAATTTTGCAATATTTGGTAGTTTTCCCAAACTTCGGAATGCATAGCTTCGGAATCCCATTTTATAGTTCAAAAGTTTAAATACAAAAGTCTAAATACAAAAGTCGCAAATCGACTATTTTCATATATAAGAGCATTTCTGTACTTAAAAGTTCCATTTCTTACTGAGAACATGATTAGTTTGTGGTATTGTGCCTTCTTCGTATAGTCAAATTGGCCAAAGTTAGTAAAACTAATAATGAAAAAAGTTGATATAAGTACGTCCTTTGTATTCCAACTTTTTAAGAAGAAATTTCGATTTGAAACATTGCTTATTCTGTGCTTGGCTAAATTCGCCAAATTTGGCAAAATTCTTAAAAATTTGGATAGGAAAACGCAAAATAAGACGACTTCTGAGAAAAAAAAAAAAAAAAAAAAACACTACAAACAAAGAAAAAGATAATGGGGATGCATACGCACCCCTTTATACTTTCTCGCGGCTCTAGTGGTGGAAAAAAAAATTAAAATAAAGAAAAAATGATTGAAAAAAAGATCCCAGCGTACACGTCGGACAGGCGGAAACTCAGAATTTTATTTTATGTCCAACTATGTAAGTTTCATGTAAAAGCTCGCAGGATTCGGTTTTCCGACCACGGCAGTACTTACTTCGCGGAGCTCGAAATTGTAAAAACAAATGTACATTAACAAAAAACAAAATTTTCGGTTATTTTCATTTGAAAGTTGTAAATTCGATGAGTCATTTGTATTCTAAAGTCTAAAAAGTCACTTAAAACAGTCTCTCTTAGTGAATTTTTCTGTAATTTCAAAAATTATAGTGTTTTATTTTTTTTTTTAAATTAAGATTTTAATCCTTAATAGATTGCCTACAGAAAAAAAGAATTTTAGAATTTTCTGTTCGACAGAATTAAAGAATTCACAGAGTGATTAAGCATCAAACTTTCAAATTGCTACCTACCCTGTAACATTTAGAAGTGGGCCGATTTGGGACTATTATATTCTAAAGGTCGCTAATAATTCGACAATAAGTACAATTAAAAATTTTCCGTTGGGAAAGGTTTTTTCAAAATTTATACTTAAAAGCCGGGCTTGCTAGCTCTCAGTACTTACTTGTCATTTATAACGCTGGCGTGTGGGGAAGGTATTTCCAAATCGCCCAACACAATCATTCCGGCCTCAGTCATGATACTATCTTTAATTTTGTACACGTCGCATTTAGCCATTTTCAGACTTTCTCGAGCATTGAAAGAAGCGAAAGCATACAGTTTTTCGTCAAAACACAGTTTCCGGACTGCAAGTTCATCATTTTCATAACTTTCCAATTGTCTTTCTCTTAAAGTCTTCAGCATGTGATCATTCTCGTTTTTCTAAAATATATATGAAGAGCAATCAAAATCGATGAATCAAAGGTAATGAGTGGTATGCATAAAAAGTAGTAATTACTTTTACTTCAAAGCAAATGCTTCGACTCAGAAAGCAAATGCTTTTGTTTTTACTTACGACCTTTTACTAAACACGTTTTGCCTAGGACCTTCGACTAAACATCTTTTACTTAGGAGCTTTTCCTCAGGACCTTTTACTAAGCACCTTTTACTTAGGAACTTTTCCTTAGGAGCTTTTGCTTAGGACATTTATCTTAGGACCTTTTATTTAGAAGCCTTTACTAAGCACCTTTTACTTAGGAGCTTTTATTTAGGAGCTATTACTTAGGAATAGAGAATGTCATGTAAATATATACGTATATAAATACTGTATATAAATAGTATTTATATACAAAAATATACCGGAAAAAATCTACCATGTATTTTTTCTATACCTCGGTATATTTTTAAAAAAACCTTATTTATTAGTCTAAATAATGCTGTTAAATAATCTTTTGCACGTTAAATCAAAGATTAATTAATATTGAGTGATATAAGAATATAAAATATTAATGGAAACTGGTAAAAAATTAAATTAGATGGATTAATTAAATCAATACAACCTCCATTTTGAGCGCCATTTTCAAAAAGCCCCATTAACAAATATGGCTGGTATCAAGTAGAATTTACATCATGTTGGCGCATTATTTTATTTTGCTGTTCTTTTTAAATTTAGGATGAATCCCAATCCGGAAAAAAAAAGAAAACACCCCGTTTGAGCTTGATTCTTGAAATTTATTCAATAAAATATGATTAAAGTGTGATTAAATTATAAGACAGAAGTAAAAATAAAAAAAATACCATAAATACCAGTCTGGTATTTACTTACGTATTTATATACGTATTTATATACGGTATATATACAAAGCCTTCGTATACCGTATATTTATGTTCTCTACTTAGGAACTTTTGCCTAGGACCTTTTACTAAGGACCTTTTACTAAGCACCTTTTACCAAGGACCTTTTACTAAGCTCCTTTTACCAAGAACCTTTTACTTAGGATTTTTTCCTAAGCACATTTTGCTTAGGATATTTTGCTTAGGATCTTTCACTAATTACCTTTTACTTAGGAGTTTTTACTTAGGATTTTTTGCTAAACACATTTTACTTATAGGAGCTTTAGCTTAGCACTTTTTACTTGGCAGCTATTGTTTAACAGTTATTTCTAAGTACCTTTTACTCAAAACCTTCTACTTAGTAGCTTTTACTAAGCACATATTACTTAGTAGCTTCTTCCAAGTAACTTTTAGGACTCACGAGGTACTAAATCACCGTGCCGATTTTGGGAAAAATCCTTAGAGGCATCTTTGAAAAATTGAAATTTTCAAAAATTTTCTTTTTTTTTTATTAAAACTTTGCAAAACTTCAAAAAAAATTGAAAGTTACTTAAGGTACATCTAAAATTTCAAAAAAGATCCAAATCTAGGAAATTTTTTAAAATAAGAACCATAAGCGTTTAAAGGAACAATAAGTTAAACACTGCTAGCCTTTCAGAACCATAAGCGTGTATGCGTTTCTCCGAATCAAAAACTTGTTTCAACTAATGATTGTCCATTGTAAATTACGGATAACCGCTTATGGTTCCGACTTTTCAAACTTTTGTAGGCATTTGAACGCTTTTGGCTTTCAAAATCTCGGAAATGAGCCCGAATTTTAAAATTTTGAAAACGGGAGATGAAAGAGCATAAAAAAAGAAATACTTTTCTGGAAAAATCTCATTTTCGGTAATCGACCCAATTTGAACGGTTATGGTTCTCACTTCTCGATATGTCTCTAAGGATTTTTCTAAAAATCGGCACGGTGATTTAGTACTTCGTGAGTCCTAAGCAAAAGAGACCAAGTTAAAGCTTGTGGGATATGAGTTTCGCTCATTTCCCACTTTTACCTTTCAAAACACAACCGACCTTGTAGGCCTGCAAACTAGTATCAAATATGCCCTCGATTCGGATCGGCATAGGATGTTTTGATATTTTATCAAAACATCCTATTTCGATCTCCTATATAACAGCGAGGACATATTCGAGTCTTTGCCAGTATTTTCGGTCATGCTGGTCCGGTAGGGTCGAAGCCTTTTCCGATTGTTTTCAAAACCCCCGACTTTTCTTTATTCCCGCTCGGCTATCCTACATTTTGGTGATAGCGGTGGGCCCCCAAAATTATTTTTAATTTTTGGGGAAAACGGTCCCTACATTTTTTGTAACAGCGGTAAAACTTTCGGTCGTTCCCCCGAAGAGCCGAAAGACTAAAATTTTCAATTTTTATTTCCCTTTTTTTTTTTTTTTTCTCGCGTCGCGTAAACGGTCATATGCATAATAAGACGGTTTGCTGAATAAGCAAATCATTTTACTGTATGTTAACGACCTTGATTTTTTTTATTCATTATTCGATCCTGCCGACTTTAATTTTTTTTTTTTTTATTTTTTGACCGACATCACATTTTTTATAAAAAAAATTTTTTTTTTTGAATGTTCTTCGTCTTTTTTTTTAAGGAAACTCAACTGTAAAAAATTCTTTTATGATGTCAACGCATTTAGGATTTTTGGATGTATATTTTTATGTCTTTGATGCTGGTTTGCACTATCATAATGCTACAAAGGAAAAAAGAAATTGGTTTTAAATAATGGGTCTACGATATCGGATCGGAAATCTGCAATGTTAAGTTAGAAGGTATGTTAAACTATTTATTCCTTTTGGTCGGGAAAGAGATGTGTAGTGTATGGTTTATTTGGTGCTCTAAGGATTCTTGCTGGCTGTCAGTTGTTGATATTGTGATTAAGAGATAAATGTATTTAGTGCTGCAGCAGTACAGAAAGACGAGCCGCCTTTTTTCCGACTAAAACAGAATAATATGGGAATCTTAGCATTGGCAGATTTCTGCAAAACCAGCAGAGTAATCTGCAGGGATCGAGCATCGCGTAAAATAATGTTCTGCAGAGGATTGGGACTCTAGCCTCTGTTCGATCTCAGCCCGTTGTACGTGGTGAAGAACCACACCGGCTTAATTAAGCCAAATACAACGGAGCTAGACCAGAAAAGGTCGATAAAAAATCCGGGCAGGCAGCCATACTGCACCGAATGATAAGAAAACAGGCTGCGGTGTTAGGGCAAAATACCCGCGGATAGGCCCTTAGGCTTATCAAGACTGTTGTGTCCTGGAAGTTTAAAGTCTTTTAACTTTCTTTCGTCCAGGTTGCCGAAAATTAAAACACAGCAGATCTAGACCAGTAAAGGTCGAAAAACAATCCCTCAGGAAGTTTAGCAACTTCTGAGCGTAAAATCGGCTTGAGTAGCATTATGATGGTCCATGCCATCTTTTTAATTTTTTTTTTTTTTGTGTTATTCCTAAATGCATTGTCAGCGAAATTTTTGTTTTCACTGTTATTATTTTATTTTTTTTCTTGTACTTCCTGGTTTACGATTTTTTCTGTTATTGTTGTTGTTTTCATTTTTTATTCAATATACGTTATTTGTTTGCTTCGATTTTATCTGACCACCATCTGAGTTTGCACAACGCCAAGGCTGGTTGTGTTTTTGCCCCCTGGAATTGTGGGATATGAGTTTCGCTCATTTCCCACTTTTACCTTTTAAAACACAACCGACCTTGTAGGCCTGCAAACTAGTATCAAATATGCCCTCGATTCGGATCGGCATAGGATGTTTTGATATTTTATCAAAACATCCTATTTCGATCTCCTATATAACAGCGAGGACATATTCGAGTCTTTGCCAGTATTTTCGGTCATGCTGGTCCGGTAGGGTCGAAGCCTTTTCCGATTGTTTTCAAAACCCCCGACTTTTCTTTATTCCCGCTCGGCTATCCTACAAGCTCCAAACCAAAAGCTCCAAAGTAAAAAGTCATACGCAAAAGGTCGTAAGTAGAAGATCCTAAGTAAAAGCTCCGAAGTAAAAGGTGCTTAGAAAATTCTTCTTCTTCTTCTTCTTCTAAGTGCCAGCTCCGCGACGAAGATTGGCTATCATCTGGACTATTTTTACTTTATCAACCGCTGCTCGAAAAATACCCAAGGAATCGACATCAAACCAGTCCCTAAGATTTTTGAGCCACGAGGTTTTCCTACGACCCTGACCGCGCTTACCCTCGATCTTACCCTCCATCACAAGCTGAAGGGGGCGGTATTTTTCATTTCGGATTACGTGGCCGAAATAATCGAGCTTCCGACGCTTGATCTCGTACAACACTTCTATTTCTTTCTTCATACGAGCCAAGACGTCAGTATTTCTCACCTTGTTAGTCCACGAAATTTTAAGCATTCGACGGTATACCCACATCTCAAAAGCCTCCAACTTCTTTCCCAACGTCCTAGTTAAAAGTCCATCCCTCGTGTCCATATAAGAGCACGGGAAACACGTAACATCGGACGATACGGACCCTCGTTTGGAGACTCAAGTTGCGATTGCACAACAGGTTCCTTATTTTGAGGAAAGTTCCTCTGGCTTGCTCAATACTTCCTGGCCTGCTCGGACTTCCTGGGTACAATCCCAAGAATCATTTACGCAGCACCCAAGATATTTATACGAGTGCACCCGTTCAATTTCCTTTTCGGCGATAAAGATTCTCACGTCAACATTTTCCCTGCTGACAACCATAAACTTTGTTTTTCGCGAATTTACGGTTAAGCCGTACCGATTGCTCTTTGCGTTAACATGGTCGAGCAAAGTTTGCAGGTCTTTTGCAGGAAATTTTGCAAAGTTTGCAGGAAATTTTAATGAGAAACTGTTGGTGCCATAAGGTTCCAAATCACGTTTTTTGCGCATATCTCAGCCAAAAACCAAAATTAAAAATTTTCCTTTCATAGACGATTAGCCTAAGTAAAAGACAACTTTTGGCATAAAAATCTCAATTTTTTTTTTTTGCGGGGGGGGGGGGACCTATTTGGAACCCTATGGTTCTGATCCGACGAACCCACTTAAGAAAGCCGAATTTCTAAAAAATAATCCCTGATCTGAAATCCTCGACTCTGCGAAAATATTTTCAAAATATGTCATTCGCGAAAAACACTTTACAGACATACAGGAGTCAAATTTTGGAAAACAAACTGCGTATTTGAAATCCTCGACCTCGAAAATACTTTCTAAAATACAGTTGGTTTTCTCCTTATGTCTACGGGAAACCCACAAATCGGCTTGTTACAAACTCACTCAGAAAAAAAAAATGACTAATGCGAACACAAAAGTGCATTGAGACAAGACATTTTTCGTAAAAACTGTGCGAAAACAAGAAAATGTCTTGTGATAAGTCATTTCGGTTCGCCTTGAGATAAAATGTCTTGCCACAAAACAATAGGCGACACTAGCGGACATTTCTTATACTATGCTATTAGAATCAAAATGGCGGCTCGCGAAAACAATGATTATTATTTAATGAAATAAAAACTTAATGTCATTTTAATTTTTATTTTAAAAACGTGTAAGTGGACATCGGGATTAACCAAGATGGATATTCAGGATTATTTTTATATTCACGTAACTTAAATTAAATATTTTCTTTAAAAAAATTGAATTGAAATCTAATTTTGTCCATTGCAGACGATACGGGTTATGTTTAGGTTATGTTATTACTATTCATGTAAAATTATGAAAAGAAGATTTAAAAATCAAATGAAAAATCTTAAATTATATCACATAGATTATGATGGTTTTGCATGCATATTTATTAACACGAGCATGAGCAGTATTATCACAACATATAATGTATAAATTCTACGTAAGCCGCCATTTTGTTTGTTTACAATATATGACTTGCCGACAGCCGACTGAATGACTTGCGACAAGTCAGAAAATGTCTTCCCACAAAACAAAAGCGTTTAAAGCATAATAACAGCTTAATGCTAAGTTATTTTGTTTTCTGAGTGTACATTCTGTGACGTGACCAGTTACGTACGTCATAAGGTCCAAATGACCCGGTTTGGCGCCAAAAACACGCTTTCTTCGATTCAATTTTCATTTCGCCTTTCCACAAATCTTTACCTACCGACCCCAAAACTTGAACGTAACTTTTGTAAGGTCGATGGTTTTCATCAGATCAAAAAAAATTTCAAACCGTCAAGTTTTAAGCGCAGTAATCCCTCGCGTTACCTTGTCCAAGCCTTAAATCGACAAATTTTCATTCTCGAAATCCAAAAAGTATTTTTGCCTAATAAAAGCCTGTTTTGTTATTCTTCATTCAAAACCACATCTTCATACCAAATTTTAACTCAATCAACAGGCCAGGAACCGAGAAAAGAGAAATAATTCAAATTTCCAAAAATCAAATATTCACCATTTCAATAATTTTTGAAATTTTTCAAAAATAAAAAATACACCCTATTATATTTCTACGAGGAATACGTATGCAAATTTCGTTTCGATCCATTGCGTAGTAAGCTGAGACAAGATCCGGGCGTATATGACTATACACGGCAAACGGTCTGGAACTCGGAATTTAATTTTATGTCGAACTGTACAAGCTTCATCGAAGGATTAAAGGTTTTCGGTTTTCCGAACATGGCAATACTTTCTTCGCAGCGCTCGAAAGTAAAAACTGAATTATCACTCCCATTTCTTGCCTCGAAATCGGTTTTTATTTCTAGGGATGCACGACGAGACGAGAATCTCGAGAGAAAATGAGACGAGACATTTTTCGAGAAATGGCAAAAAATTTGGTTTTGTCCGGTTAAGCTGCAAAGTTTTAAAATAATGAATGATAAATCCCGTTATATTTCGCCTAATTTACCCTCTCACGAGATTCTATCGATGGGCGAAAGTCCAAAAAAAAATTAATTTTGGGGCACAAACCTTTTGGTAATCCGGTGGCAGCGTTATTAATTGCTTTAAGCTGTTTCTTACTTCGTACGACTTACCATGATTATAGTATACAGCAGCGAGCTTTTTTGGACTAGCAGCACATATATTCCCTGTGCCACTAGCTGTTCCAAGTTTGTAAATGGTGCTTCGAAATATCTCGACGATAGATAGCTAGTCAAATCTCCAGTATAACTATCATACAGAATCAATCCTAAAATGTTAAATACAACGACTAGCGTTCTAAACGGTTTACGGTCCTCCCACCCTAAAGAAAAAAAAATGGTATTTTATGATACTGATATACTCCCTCCGTTCCAAATTAATAATTACATTTCTTTGGATCGCTCGGCGTTTCTGACTCATTTGACTGAAGCCCGAAGTATTGGTGTCCTGGTGTATCCGAACACTCTTTTAGACCACCCTCCCCCAACCGCCCCCCAGGTCTCCCCCTTGGAAAAAAAATTATTTAATATACGACAAAAAATGGACCTTTCGAGAACTTTCGCTCCGCTTCGCAGAGAAAGCGGAAAAATTAAACCATGGATGGGAATGATAATGCTTATGACCCAAAACAATATCCAACGGTCATACGATTTTTTCCGATCTTTCCTCCCTGGAAAAGTGGGGGGCAAGATCAAAGGGGGGTGAATTTTTAAAAATCGTTAGATCTTTACGGGGGTACGGGGGATCTATGGGTCGCTGATTTCGATTCTGAACTCAGATTTCAAAAATTCAAGATGGCAAATCCAATATGGCGGACATATTTTTACAAAATCGAATTATTTTGGCCAAAGTTTGTTTATGGGGTTTATTGGAATCGCTGATTTTGATTCCGAAGTCAGATTTTGAAAATTCAATATGGCGGACGCAATACGGAAACTCCCATAATCTTGGCTTTTAATTTTTTATTAATCCGAAACCATAAAAATTATACAAGCTTCCATATTGCGTCCGCCATATTTAATTTTCAAAATCTGACTTCGGAATCAAAATCAGCGATTCCGATAAACCCCATAAACAAACTTTGGTGAAATAATTCGTTTTTGTAAAAATATTGGATCCGCCATCTTGAATTTTTGAAATATGACTTCAGAAACGAAATCAGCGACCCTTAAATCCCCCGCACCCCAAATTTCGTGACGATCTAACGATTTTTAAAAATTACCCCCCTTCGATCTTGCCCCCCACTTTAGGGAGGAAAGATCGGAAAAAATCGTATGACCGTTGGATATTGTTTTGGGTCATAAGCATTATCATTCCCATCCATGGTTTAATTTTTCCGCTTTCTCTGCGAAGCGGAGCGAAAATTCTCCGGAAGGTTCATTTTTTGTCGTATATTAAATAATTTTTTTTCCAAGGGGGGACCTGGGGGGCGGTTGGGGGAGGGTGGTGTAAAAAAGTGTTCGGGTAGGTATATCAAGTGACACCAAACGAGTTAGAAACGAGTCAGAAACGCCAAGCAATCAAAAGAAATGTAACGATTAATTTGGAACGGAGGTAGTATTTTTTTTTCGAAGTAAACTTCTTCAGACACGTTTTGAAGAATAGGAGAAAAAACGCGCAACAAATTAGGAGTAAAACAAGGAGAACGGTAATGGGGGTGCATACGCACCCCATTATACTTTCCCGCGGCTTTATTGGTGGAAAAAAGAAATTGGAATAAAGTAAAAATGTAAAAAATCAGGTATCGTTTTTAAAAGGTACCCTTTTAAAAACGATACCTGATTTTTTACACGAATTAAACGAATTTTTTTTAGAAGAAAAAACAAAATTTATGTGGTTGAGATTCGCGGGATTCGTTTGATCGATTTTTGGCGATCGGTTAACCACAAAACTAGCTATTCTGACATTTCGAATCTGAATTTTGGAAAACTGTCTTTGGATTCGGAATCCTCGAACCCGAAAATATTTTCAAAAATACGATTAGTTTTTCGATAAGTAATCCACAAAAGCCGTTATACGGACTTACAAAATCCGAATTTCGGAAAATTAGTTCCCGAATCGGAATCCTCGACTCTGAAAATATTTTCCAAATTCCTGTCATTTTACAATCGGTCATCCATGAAAACCGCTTTACAGAGATACGAAAGCCTAATTTCGAAAACTAACTCCGTATTTGAAATTCTCGACTCCGAAAATATTTTCAAAAACACAGTTAGTTTTTCTCTTATGTCTACGGGAAACCCACAAATCGGCTTGTTACAAACTACATTTTGCGACGTGATCAGTTACGTCATACAGTCCAAAACCCGGTTTGGCGCCAAAAATACGGTTTCTTCGATTCATTTTTCATTTCGCGTTTCCACAAGTTTTTATCTATCGACCCCAAAATTTGACATGATTCGAAAAAGGCGTCGAATCGATTTATTTAATGCATTAATCTTACCTTGACCTATGATCACATCCAACGGGATAAAAAATGGTTCCCACCAGGCCCATTCCCAGGTAAAAATATATCCCAGCCAGTTCCTTGCAGTTTCCTATCACTTTCCCAAAATACGATAGAAATAGGCCTTTTTTCCTGGTCCGTTCCTACCATTTTCCCATCACTACCCGGTCACTGTTAGGAATATTTTTTTTCCCAACGGTTTTCATGTAATGTCAAGGAAACTACCGGTAATTTTTCCCATTCAATTCCTGGTTCATTCCTAGATTGCTTTCAGCTTTTACCAACATACTTCTTTGCACGAAATAACTAGGAAATTACCTTGTTTTGTTACCGGTTATTTCCTGGTTTTTAGAGTACGGATTTGACAGGAAGCGTTTTAGGGACTTAAACAGGAAAAAGATGGGAACCGACCGGGATTGTTTCATTACATTATCCCAGATAATACCCGATTTAATTCGTTTACAGAGTTCCTTGCTTGTTTATAGGAAATTACTAGGATTGTACCGTGTTCCGTTGCCGTGGTTCCTAGTCTTTTTATGCAGGCATTTGACAGGAAAGCCTTTCACGGAATGAAGTAGGAACAAGATGGGAACAAACCGGGATCATTTCATTACAGTTTCCTAGATAGTACCCGATTTAATTCGGTTACCAAATTCCTTGCTTGTTTTTAGGAATTACTAGGACTGTACCGTGTTCCGTTGCCGGTGGTTTCCTAGTATTTTTATGCAGGCATTTGACAGGAAAGCCTTTCACGGAATGAAGTAGGAACAAGATGGGAACAAACCGGGATCATTTCATTACAGTTTCCTAGATAGTACCCGATTTAATTCGGTTACCAAATTCCTTGCTTGTTTTTAGGAAATTACTAGGACTGTACCGTGTTCCGTTGCCGGTGGTTTCCTAGTCTTTTTATGCAGGCATTTGACAGAAAGCCTTTCACGGAATGAAGTAGGAACAAGATGGGAACAACCGGGATCATTTCATTACAGTTTCCTAGATAGTACCCGATTTAATTCGGTTACCAAATTCCTTGCTTGTTTTTAGGAAATTACTAGGACTGTACCGTGTTCCGTTGCCGGTGGTTTCCTAGTATTTTTATGCAGGCATTTGACAGGAAAGCCTTTCACGGAATGAAGTAGGAACAAGATGGGAACAAACCGGGATCATTTCATTACAGTTTCCTAGATAGTACCCGATTTAATTCGGTTACCAAATTCCTTGCTTGTTTTTAGGAAATTACTAGGACTGTACCGTGTTCCGTTGCCGGTGGTTTCCTAGTATTTTTATGCAGGCATTTGACAGGAAAGCCTTTCACGGAATGAAGTAGGAACAAGATGGGAACAACCGGGATCATTTCATTACAGTTTCCCAGATAATACCCGATTTAATTTGGATACTGAGTTTCCTGCTTGTTTATAGGAAATTACTAGGATTGTACCGTGTTCCGTTGCCGGTGGTTTCCTAGTCTTTTTATGCAGGCATTTGACAGGAAAGCCTTTCACGGAATGAAGTAGGAACAAGATGGGAACAAGATGGGATCATTTCATTACAGTTTCCTAGATCGTACCCGATTTAATTCGGTTACCAAATTCCTTGCTTGTTTTTAGGAAATTACTAGGACTGTACCGTGTTCTGTTGCCGGTGGTTTCCTAGTCTTTTTATGCAGGCATTTACAGGAAAGCCTTTCACGGAATGAAGTAGGAAAAAGATGGGAACAAACCAGGATTATTTCATTGCAGTTTCCCAGATAGTACCCGATATAGTTCGGTTACTGAGTTCCTTGTGTCTTTATAGGAAATTACTAGGATTGTACCGTGTTTCCTTCTAGGTAGTTTCCGGGAAAATGTTCCTAGTATTGAAGCATTGAACTGTCGAGGTATTTGCCCTCGAGCTAGTTTGTTGAAAACATTTTATCTAAATTGAGTGAGGCCAATGCCTTCTTTTTTTGCTAAAAATGTACCTAGGGTGATGACAACTTCGATTTCCTGAGTTCAGTTGGTAGATGTGATCGTTTATTGCATGGTTAAGAAATAATCATAAGTGATATTGAAATTTAAAGTCAATCAAAGTGTCATTTTAAAGTGAAATTACAACTTGGTTTCTTTACTGTTTTGCTAAAAGATTGAAAAATTTATACACAACCATAGTTCAGAAAATTGTTGCTGGTGATGAAGAATAAATTAATATGTGAAGGCTTTTATTTTGCAAACGATGAGACAAGTGAAGATTTAACAAGAGCTGCATTAATAATGAAAACCTAAAGGATTGATAATCGATTTCAGATTAAGTAGTGAAAATGTAATAATGTGGTGAAAATACTATCTTTTGCAAATTATGACATTAGTGACTAATTAATAAATGATTTAGTGTTAATATTGTGGGACTAATTAATAATTCAGTGATGATAATAGTAAAAACTTTGTTTGAAAAATCTACTTTTAAAATTTGTTAAAGTTTTCAAGGATATTCGGAATAGAAAAAAGTTAATTGTGAAATTTAACTCAATAAAAATAAGATAACTTTTTTTTTTTTTTTTTTTTTTTTATTTTTACAAAACAAAATGAAAAATTAGTGACTGAAAAAGAAAATTGGAAGACACCTCATGAATTCATCAGATAAAAAGAAAAAAAAAGTTTTAATATGTAAAATTAATTGACATATGTGTAAAAAGTGTGACTTAATAAATTATATAACCCTAAAAGAACTCTCATCACTTCTTCATTCTACGACTAGGAACTAATTAGGATACTGCCAGGAATGTTCTGGTAACGATTCCCATCAGTTTCCCATTCTTCAACTAGGAACTAAATAGGATATTGCCAGGAATGTTCTGGTAACAATTCCCATCAGCTTCCCATTCTACGACTAGGAACTAATTAGGATTCTGCCCGGAATGTTCTGGTAACGATTCCCATCAGTTTCCCATTCTACGACTAGGAACTAATTGGGATTCTGCCCGGAATGTTCTGGTAACGATTCCCATCAGTTTCCCATTCTTCAACTAGGAACTAATAGGATATTGCCAGGAATGTTCTGGTAACAATTCCCATCAGTTTCCCATTTTAAAGGAAGGAACTATTTAGGAAAATCATAGGAACTGACCAGGTACTTCATAATCCTTTTCCCAACAGATTCCCAAAATATTTCCTACCCGGTTCCTATACTTGTGAGACAGATGATAGGAACTAGCCTGGAAACGTTTTCAGGAAAAACCTAGGAAATATTGACCAGGAAACTTACAGCAAATTACCGGGATATATTTTTACCTGGGTTTGTTCTCTTTAAAAAAGTGCACATAGATTCGCATTAGAGCCGTTGCTAGGATTCCTCCAAACTTAATAACCACAACTACAGCCACCCACATTTCTGGACAAAAAGGTCTCAAAAAGTAAGTCCTGTCGAGCTGTTTTTGTGAAATTCGGACGTACCAGTCTAATCTGTACGGTATTCGAATGAAACTTTAATATTGGGTCTAGATTTTATTTTAAAATGATGAGAAAGGTTAAAATGGGGAGAAAAACTTACTGGTTCATGCGCAGTAAACATTTAATATAAGTCGAAAATTTATGGTCAGATTTAACCCCTATAAAATCCTGGTAGATATCAAAGTTGAGTGATTTACGCTCCCTTAAATCGGATATATTTAATTCTAAAAACCTGAGGGAAAAATAATTACAAAATTAATACCAATAAAGTTTCCAGCAAAACGTTTCGCTAGCACTTACCTGAAGCCTAGACTTCTTGACACATCTCGAAATAAGGTACGGTATTCGCAGACTTTGGTGTTATAGAAGTTGTCTAAGCATTCCTAAAAGCATTTAGTGTAGACAATGTGATATTTGTATAAAATTAAAATACCATAAAAGAATTATTTAGTTTTAGCACTCACTTGGTATAATTTATGACTAGTAAACCCCGAAATGGTATCGTTTTTAAAAGTGGAAGTTTTAGAGATTAACAGTCTTGTCTTCGAATTCCAAAATCCAAAATTAGTATTCAAATTTACATTCAGTCTTTGCAAACCTTTAACTATTTCGTATTCACCAGATGTCATGTCAATTGGTTGTGCAAGAAAAAACTTTATTCCTGTAGGAGGAATAAATACAGATGTGTCTTTGATAATTAAAAGAGTGAAAGTGTCCAAGGCGAAGTGTGATTTCTTGAACTAGACCAAAAATTTTGTATTAGTCTTTATTATACTTCAACCAGGTAAATTTAAGCATTTTTTTATAAACTTACATATGGTAGTCGATCAAAGAAGTTTTCCAATCTATTCCTGGAATAACATGAGCTTTTGATCACAAATATCGTTTTCGCTCCAATCTGCTTTTCATGCAAAATCCTTTTCATCCCGCTGACGTCGGTAACCGTCAGCGGGGAAAAGCCCATGAAGGGTTTGATCGACTTTTGATGTGTAAATAGATTGTCCGTGACCAAAATTGTCATTTTAATGTTCAGTGCTCTGATCATGTCTTGAATGATGTCTAGTTCGTTTTTTTGCATTTTAAAGCCTCCTAAGACGACATTGCAAAGAAGTAGAAAGATGATGAAAGAAGCCATATTCTGTAAGAATGCCATTGAAATATCTCAATATCTTTAATAGAAAAAAGTGGGAAAAAAGTGAAACCCATATCCCGTGAGATTTTAAAATTTTATCTTTCTTTTTGTAAAGGAGTGTTTTCAATTTTAAAAACAAATCACTTCACTTAAATCTGCGCCACTTTGTCAGACCTGATATCGTTATTTTTATCTGTTCTTTGTTTAATTTTGAAAAAAAAAAAAAGTTTTTTTTAAATTTATTGACTTTCATGAAAAAGTATTAATACAAAAAAACATTTAAGTCCAAAGAGCTCCTTTAAGTCTCTTATTTATGATCTTCATTAAAATCGGGTCGATAACTTGACTCCGAAAAATTTTATTCCGAATTCCGAATTCCGAATATTTTAATTCCGAACTCCGAATTCCGAATTCCGAATTCCGAAAATTAAAGAATTCCGAAAATAATAAAATAATTTTTTCCCGCCCGAATTAAAAGAATTCTGAATTCTGAAAAGGATAAAAATAAATTTATATATTTATTCTATATTTTGTAATCATCAGTGCTGAGTATTGATACATGTTTTTTGAAAAACAACTAATTAAATAATCACAGATTGAAAAAATAATTAATCACATATTAGTTGGGCAGTTTTCACCAAAACGGGATTTTTTATGTCGCCATTTTCCCATTTTAAAAAATTTTGTTTACATCTCCTCCGAACAAGTTATTTGCAAGAATATACGCTCAATTCGGTATTGAATACGGTTTTGTAAACAGGCACATCTGAAGTTGATGGAACTACATCATATGTGCTGATTTTGGTATAAAATATCACTAATACGGGAAAGAATAGTGTTTTAATTCGTTCGGAGGAGAGGCGAGTTTGCAACACATGCAAAATGTAAGCAAACAAGTTTTAAACTCCGAAACAACTGACACCAAAATGTTATTATTTCCCTTATTTAGCGATGTAACGAAAATCAGCACAATTCGTTCAACTTCAGGTGTGCCCGTTTAGAAAACCATATTCAAAATATCGAATTTGTATTCTTGAAAATAACATGTTCGGAGGATACAACAAAATGGTGACATAAAAATCCGTAATGGCGAGAACTGCCTAGTTACCAAAAAATCACAGATATGCTGACAGTAAAAATCACAGATATGTATGTCGTTGTCAAATAAATTTAAAAAAAAAAAAAGATTACTACTTCGGCGGATTTTTGCTAGGCCGCCCTCTTTTTCTCTTTATCTGTTCAGGTACAGACGCAGAAGATTCTTTTGGCTCACTCCAGAGTTATCTTCGATTTCCAATTGTACCTAGGTCCAAGGTCCAATTGGAAATCGAACGATCTATTGTACCTCGGTCCGAGGTGCAATTGGAAATCGAAGGTCCTCGGTCATTCGTTCAAGAATCAGCTTTTAATTTTCAGTATCCGACTGCAAATGATCGTCTCCTAGAAATCGGTTGTAAGGCTGCGTCTGTACCTGAACAGATAAAGAGAAAAAGAGGGCGGCCTAGCAAAAATCCGCCGAAGTAGTAATCTTTTTTTTTTTTTTAATTTATTTGACAACGACATACATATCTGTGATTTTTACTGTCAGCATATCTGTGATTTTTTGGTAACTAGGCAGTTCTCGCCATTACGGGATTTTTATGTCACCATTTTTGTTGTATCCTCCGAACATGTTATTTTCAAGAATACAAATTCGATATTTTGAATATGGTTTTCTAAACGGGCACACCTGAAGTTGAACGAATTGTGCTGATTTTCGTTACATCGCTAAATAAGGGAAATAATAACATTTTGGTGTCAGTTGTTTCGGAGTTTAAAACTTGTTTGCTTACATTTTGCATGTGTTGCAAACTCGCCTCTCCTCCGAACGAATTAAAACACTATTCTTTCCCGTATTAGTGATATTTTATACCAAAATCAGCACATATGATGTAGTTCCATCAACTTCAGATGTGCCTGTTTACAAAACCGTATTCAATACCGAATTGAGCGTATATTCTTGCAAATAACTTGTTCGGAGGAGATGTAAACAAAATTTTTTAAAATGGGAAAATGGCGACATAAAAAATCCCGTTTTGGTGAAAACTGCCCAACTAATATGTGATTAATTATTTTTTCAATCTGTGATTATTTAATTAGTTGTTTTTCAAAAAACATGTATCAATACTCAGCACTGATGATTACAAAATATAGAATAAATATATAAATTTATTTTTATCCTTTTCAGAATTCAGAATTCTTTTAATTCGGGCGGGAAAAAATTATTTTATTATTTTCGGAATTCTTTAATTTTCGGAATTCGGAATTCGGAATTCGGAGTTCGGAATTAAAATATTCGGAATTCGGAATTCGGAATAAAATTTTTCGGAGTTAATTCATCCATTCATTAAAATCTACATACTACCGTTTCGGAGAAAACATCTCTCCATGGTCAGCGTGACTAAAAAATTTCTGTAAAGCGAGAACTTCGAACAGAATTGCTTAAGCATTTAGAAGGACCGAATTTTCATTTTAAAAAAATTTATTTTTTAAATAAACAAAATAAAATAAAAAATTTGTTGGAAAAATTAAAAATAAAATTAATTCAAAAAACTAAATGTTCGTATAACCGAAATTTGACGAAACAAATGCACTCGGTCAAATAAATCATCAGTTATTCATTTTATAACCGATCCAGTAAGCCCGAGAATACAGTCGCAAAATATTCTAGTTAAGAAGAACGAGACTTTTCCACAATCCTATTCAATTCAATTAAAATCAAACGCTATTGGTAATTCCGGTAATCAAGGTTAAATGCAATCGGTTATGTCCTTACCTTAAAAATTTTTTTTTTTTTTTTAACTCAAGAAAAAAACCGGTAATTTGCAACTTGCTGTTCGCGTTGACTGCAAAAACCGAAATGAAGTAGAGAAATTTTTATCCTCAATACAACAAATGGTCAAATAAGCTGAAGGGTGAAGGTGGAACAAAAATGGTAGCGGGGGGCAATAGCTTTTGATTGGATAAATTTCTAAAGCTTTCTAACAATCAATTAGAAAGCCGGCTGTCCGCAAAAGCCGTTTTTTTTCTGCACGCAAGTAATTGACAGAGCCCAACCCACGTTAAATACGTTAAAGGAGGTTTATAACGTTCAAGGGTTAAGAATGGTTTTAATGGGAAAGTTCAGTTTTTTCACGCGAAGAGTTAATCAAAAATCGTTTTGTCATAAGGAAAATATGAAAACAATGTATAAAGTAGATTGAATGAAGTTAGCCATGTATATGTAAAGCTGCATTTAAGTATTGATTGAAATCGCACTTCTTTTTAAAAACAAAGATTTCTTTTAGATTTAGCCTAAGATTTGTCGCAGGCTGAAGACACAGTGTATCTGTAATGATACAGAAATCACATGATTTTGGATGAACCATCTAGTCGTCTTCTTCCCGATACGTCTCTCTTCACCAGGAAAATTCCAACCGCTTCGATCTGGTTTTCCGTTATCCTCCCACGAAAGCTGGGGTTTATCTGGTAGCATAGCGCTCGTATCAGATGTACCAGGTTTGGGAGGACGCGGGACAATTCCGATTCCCTGAAATCTAAGGGACTTGAATTCGCTAGTAATCAACACTTAATTTTTTTGCTCTCTCTAACCCTTTCAAACTTGTCTATTCTTTACCGATGACCATACCTACATCTGAGCAATTTCAAAATTTTACTCCTTCATCGTCTCCTTCTTTTACCTGAACTGTTAGCCGAAATTTGTCCTAAGACGGACTCTAGTACGAGAAAACTATCTTAAATGAAAAATTCTTGATATTGGAAAAAAATATAGTGATTTCCATGAAATTTTTGAACTGCAAGACGGAAAAACTATAGCAAACGCGGAAATAGAAAGTATAAAATCATTTTTTTTTTTTCAATAAAAACCAACGTGTAAATGGAAAAAACCGATTAATTCATTCACATTTCTTCTTCAAAAATTAAAATCATTGAAAAATCTTACAAGAACAGGAAAAAAAGATTTGATCGGTTCACCGATCAAAGTGCTTTATCGACAATTTAAAAAATAATTTGAAATTTGGAATCCTGTATCCCAAAAATATTCTCAAAAATACAGATAAATTTTCGATCAGAGGTCCGTCAAAGCCGCAGGTACAGGAAATCCGAATTTCCGAAAAATTATTTGAGATTCGGAATCCTCTACCCCGAAAATATTCTCAAAAATATGTTTGGTTTTTTCATTAGAGGTTTACCAAAGCCGCAGTACGGGCAGTAATAATAGTATTTCCGTACGTCAGAGTCAAAAGGTTATATATGCAAATGAGAGATGTCCGCTAAATTTTGTTAACTTACAACAAACGGCCATCTTTAATTTGCATATTGAACCTATTGGCTCTGACGTACAGATTGATAAATAACCCATTTTCCAAAATTATAATATATTAAACGCAGAAGTAAATCTAACTAAATCCCGCGTTTTCTCAGTGCGCCTTCCCAAAGACCTTAATAAAACGTTGATCCTGTTTTTCAACCAACCTACGGGTTGCTTTTTAGCTATGGAAGTTTATTAAGGCGACTGTGCAAAACGTCCTATTATTAGAATTAGTACCAAATGAAGGTGATGCTTAGTCTTTGGGGTACCGGATATTGCATGTAATACTTCAATACTTCAATATATTAAAATCTCTGTCTTATAATCTGAATTATATAGTCTATATAATCTCTATAATAATATATGTCTATATAATCTCTCAATAATATATGTCTCTATAATAGGGTGTATTTTCAGGTATTTTTATTTTTGAAAAATTTTGGTGTAAAAATAAAGTAAGCATACTTAAAGAATTATTTGTGTAATAAAAAGTATTAAAAAATTTTTGTCCGTGTGCAATAATTTGTTAAAGTTGGGGCTTAAAAATTGTAAATCAAAACAGTCGAATAAGCGCGGAAGCGTTAGGACGTCATATTTTATATCGTTTCTCCTCAAAAAATTTTCCAAGACGCTGTGCTTAGTTAATAAACATGAAGCTCGCATTCTATTGACTAATTTTCCGGACGATATTAACATATGACGTCACAACGCTTCCGCGCTTATCCCGACTATTTTGATTTACAATTTTTAACCCCCAACTTTAGTAGTGACTAGGTTACATTGGGTCGTCAGGGAGACACGCCTGGGGAACTCCATCCCAGACGTCTGACCCATGCAGTCCCACCCTGTTGACGTCTCACCCGTCATGATGGTGGGCCCCTGTGACTAAATAGACGTCTCTTATACCTGTCTGATTTTTTTTTTTTTTTTTCGATGATGTTAATTTTTTTTTTTCGCGGGTTTTAAATATATTTTTAGTTTTTATTTAAGATTTGGACGTCTCACCCATCATGATGGCGGTGACCCTGTGACTAAATAGACGTCTCTCATACCTGCCTGACTTTTTTTTCGATGATGTTAATTTTTTTTCTTTCCTGGATTATAAATATATTTTTTAGTTTTAATTTAAGATTTATTTTGGATCAAGGTAAGATTTTTTAAATGAGAAATCAGGTAAGTTTTTTTAAAATACATTTATTTATCTTAATTATACATTTTTTTTTAAATTCTAAGACAACATCTATAATTTTAAATTGAATTTAATCTATCGACAAGTTGTATCTGATAATCCTATCGTGAATAATTAATGCGAATGCTCTTGTGTTTGCCGGAAAATTCTGATTAGCTCGAATTTCTAACCGGAAACTGACAGATCCATTTTTAATTTTATCGTTTTGACGGGAACAATCGACTCTTCTCAAAAGGGAGGATGAGAGAAGAGTTGTACCTTATTGCAAATTTTTTTTTTGTTTTCTTTTGTGATTTATTTCTGGATCTTTTGAGAAGGAATTTTAAGGTGATAAATTTAAAAACCATTGTTGCGTTCTAATTACCATTTTATTTGAAAGATTTTTGTCATCCAAATACATAAAAAGCACAATGTTTGTTTTAAATGATTTTACATTTATAATATTAAAAATGAAATTACATAGAAATTGAAATTTAAAAATATAAATGAGACCTAATTTTAAATCTTTAAGTTAAATATCAAATTTAAAATTAATTTTCGTTTTTTTAAAAACCTTTTAAAAAAAAAAAAAAAATTATTCGACGTCTGGCCAAAAATAAGCGAAGTCGTTCGCTAATATTTCTACAAAATGGTGCGGAAGTTCCATCAATTCTTCCATTCTAGTTTTAATGACTACATAACATGCCCTTTCTCTAAGAGTTAAGTCTTTCGACTTTGAATAAACTTTTATTTTATATTTAAACTGATTTTCATTTGATGCAAAGTGATTAAAAATTAAATTTTGGTATGATCTTTTAACTTTATTCAACTGAAGGTTAAAATAAAAATTATCGCAATGCATCCAAACATGATCATATGAGAAATTTATTTCTTCACCTCCAACCCTCAATAATTGTATATCTATGAAGGTATCCGTTCCTTTGCAAAGTGCGAATTTTTTAATTAGTACTGATATCTGCTCTCTATAAAACAAATTCAAACAAGGAACGTCAAATTCCATTGTTTGCTCTGCTAGCGGAAATTTTTCTGGTTTTGAATGATAATAGGCAGTGATGAATTTCGGTGTGCTTTCCATTCCTGTAATTTTTTTAAAAAATATTTTTAATTGTCTAAATTTATTAAAAACTGGGGGATTTTATATAATCCATCCACTTTAACCCCCTTGTAAATTAAATTAATATTTGCTTCTCCAGAATTTATTGCCGTTCTAACTTGATCAGTGAAAACGGGGACGTATTTTCCTCCGATAAAAAGGTTAAAATTTTGCTCATTTTTTGAAATATCCTTTAAAGTTAGTAAAACCGCTTCTAAATTAATATTTTCGTGAGAATTTTTATTTTTAAAAGTTTTAATCTCTGCTTCTAAAATCCTGTACGGTTTATTTTCTTCCAACTCTGTGTGCGTTTTTTTCGGAATTGAGTAAAATTTGTTAAAATTTTTCGCGAAATCTTCCATGATTAGTTAAAAATTTTAACTTACTTTTGAAAAAAGCTGGATTTCGAAAAATGTCCCTTGGAGATCTTCTTTTGGAAGATGATTTTTGTTTGAGCAATTGAAGTTTTTCGGCCGTATTTAAACCCCAAAATCGACTAGGCCATCCAAAATGTGAAAATCTATTGTTTTCCAGCGACTAGGCCATCCAAGATGGCGGGGGACAACTTTTCAAACTAGAGATTTTCCACTTATTTTGGTCTGAACAAAAGATTTCTCGGAATTTTCCATTGTTCAAAATGAGAACAAAAGAGAACGACAGGAGGCAAAACCATAAAAATAACGGGAAATCTATTTTTTCCAGCGACAAGGGTATCCAAGATGACGGAGGACATCTTTTCAAACAAAAGATTTTCTTCTATTTTTGTTCAGGAGAAAATATTTTGGAATTTCCATTGTTCTAAATTGAGAACAAAAGAGGTTGACAAGAAAAAAAGAGAACAAAAGAGGTTGACAAGAGAAAAAAAGAACAAAATTCTATTGTCCAGTATCTAAAAATATTGTTGTAATTAGTTTTAAACATTTTTTTTTCTGGATTTTTCTTCAATTTATTAAATTATAATAATTACAATAAATTTTATCAATATGTGACGTCCTCTCCTTCCTGTTTTTGATCTCCCGATTTCATTGGCATATCTAAGGCGAAGGGATTTCGTTTAAAACGAAGTTGGAAGAGAATTTCATTACTTAAATCGTCGCCATAAATGTGGATCATTTCGGTTACATCCGGGTCCTCCTCCTTTATCATCAATACTTTTAACTCGCAAAAATTTCTCCCTTCGTTACTTCTGGTGGGTTTGGTATAAAGATCCCCGGATTTTTTGCCTTGCAATTTGAAAAACTTTCGTCAATTTCCATTGTTGTTCCATCGATTCTATCAATTGCGGAAAGAATTAAACAGTTCATTTTATATGTTAAAAATGAACGTTTTTTTTCTATTTTCTCAAGGTACTTTTGAGCAAACGAGGAAAAATTTAATAAATTTTCAAACTCAATCCTGTTCATTCGAATGGAATTCCATGAGTGCTTACATTTTAATACTATTTCCTTTTCATTTCCATGCAATAGCAAAACTTCGTGATTTGGTAGCCTCAGATTTAAGGTTTTGCATTTTCCGGTGAAATATTTTTCCAATTCTCTTCCTTGGATGCAAAATTGAGAAAACTCTTCGGTGGAAAATACTATTTTTTCTCCTCCGATGGAAACCAAACCGATCGCCGAAATTAATTCAAAGTCTTTTTTTCTTAATCCAGCTATTAAGAGTAGAGTTCGTGAAAGAAAACGTTCTTGCTCGTATGGAACGCATTTTGACCGTTAGAATTTTTTTTCTTTACTGCTAAAAATTCTCTTGTAACAATTTCTTAAATAGTAATATTTTTTATTTTAAAAAGACTTTACTTAGGATAATTCAGACAATTTTTGAACATTCGGGTATTAAATTATTATAGGGAAATATTTATCATTTCTCCTTTCTGGAAATTCTGTGACTTCTTTTTAAAATGTTTTTCTTAAACAGGAAAAAATTTTGACCTTTGACATGATTTATTTTTGGTCGACGCAACAGTTTTTTTTTTCTAACAGGATATATTTTTAGCATAGGCATTTGGTCCATACTATTGTTCTATTGTCATAAACAACTTTTTTTTTTTTTTTTTAACATGGGCTTTTGTTCTTCAAAACTGTCAGATTTTTAAAAAAAACTTGAATACCTGTCGTCCACACTTTTGTTCTATTGTTATGAACAACTTTTTTTCTTTTTTTAACATGGGCTTTTGTTCTTCAAAACTGTCAGATTTTTAGAAAATTTCTGAATACCTGTCATATTTTGATGGATAGGATAGAAAACAATAGATTTTTCGGATGGTCCGGTCGTTTCTAAAATTATTCTAATTTTAGCTCTTAAGATTTCTAGAATATCCTGTTATTTTGGTTGCATGGATGGATGGGTTAATTGTTAGAAAACAATCGATTTTCCGGTATCTTGGATGATAATGGTTTCTAAAATTGTTCGAATTGTCTAAAAAAACATACTCCTCGGCCATTTTGGATTGTCTAGTCGCTTTTTGGGTTTAAATTCAAACGAAAAACGGGCATTTCCATCAAACGTTGGTCGAATTTTGACGAAGTTATAAGAAAAAAAAATGCCTGATTCCAAGTATGAAATTTTATCGGAAAAAAGTTTTATTGTTCGTCGTTTTAATTTTGAAGGAAGTGAAGTGATTTTTAAAATAAACGATCCACCAATTAATGTTCCTGAGCTCGAATGGGTCGAGCAGGCAATTTCCGATATTGTCAATTATTTAAAACGGAACTGTAACCCAGAAGACAAAGTCGGATTCACGTTTTGCAACGAAAAATTCGAAAAGGGCGACGGGTTCCTCAGTTACAGAAGCATGGAGGAACTGAAGGTCGAAGACGTTTGGAGTGTGGTATTTTCCCTTATACAAAGTAACTCGATAGACGGAATTTATACGACCGACACTTTCCGCATTAAATTTACACGTGTGGAATTACCAGTGGGAAATGGTAAAAGGAAAAGCGGGGATTACAACAGTTTCGCTGAAGAATGTAGAGCAAAGCAAGGAATCCTAGCAATTGAAAATAAAGATAATCTCTGCCTTCCTCGTGCTCTGGTGGTCGGGAAAGCACATGCAAAGAAAAAAGGGAAAACGTATTGGGAAGAAATTCGCAAAGACAAGGGTAAAGTACAAACGGACAAAGCTAAAAAATTATTAGAAAAAGCAGGAGTATCTGTACCGAAGGAAGGATGCGGGATCCCCGAACTAGAAAAATTCCAAAATTATTTAAAAAAATACCAAATTCGAGTATACAAATACGGAACAAAAGGACGTGAAGTAATTTTTGACGGAATTAACCCGGACGCAACATATAAAATTAATTTGCTACATCATGAAGGCCATTTTAATGTAATTTTAAGCTTAACGGCCGCTTTTTGTTGTGCATATTTTTGCGAGGACTGTAAGGTCCCGTATAACACCAAAAATGACCATAAATGTGAAAAATCTTGTGTTGCCTGCTTTTCTCAGCAACAGTGTACCACAAATGAAGGGGAAAAAAAGATTCGATGTGACGAGTGTTATAGACTTTTTTTCAATCAGACTTGTTTTAATACTCATAAAGAAAATAATATTTGCGAAAATATTAAAAGATGTAAAATTTGCTTAAAAATTATTAAAGACTATAAACAAAGACAAAATAAAAACAAACTTCATGTTTGCGGGGAATATTTTTGTAAAATTTGTAAAGATTATGTGGAAAAAGACCACAAGTGCTACATTAAAAAAGACACGAAAGAAGCCCCCAATGTAAAATATTTAACGATTTTTTTCGATTTGGAAACGATGCAGGAAAAACCGCACCCTGAGTTTCCCAATGTAAACATCCACGAGCCAAATTTATGTGTCATTCAACAGTGCTGTAGAAACTGCGAGCATTTGACACACTGGTTTTGCGAATCATGTGGGATGAAACAAACCGTTGTCCGACCCCCGTTTGTTATAGAAAAATTTTTAGGGTACGTTCTGGGTGTTAGAACGGCTTACCAAAAAGTTACTGTAATTTCGCACAATGGCCAGTCTTTCGATTTACAATTTATATTAAAATCTTATCGAAAAAACCAAACATATTCCGCAAATGATTATGAGAGGAACCAAAATAATTCAAATGGTAATCGAAAACGTTCGATTTATTGATTCTTTAAATTTTTTCCGATGGCACTTGCTAAATTACCGAAAGCATTTAAACTTTCATCTTCAGCCAAAAAAGGGTATTTTCCGCATTTTTTTAACACTAAAGAAAATGAAAATTATATCGGCCCGATACCAGACGTAAAATATTACAGCCCGGATACGATGAAAACAGAGGACCGTAAAAATTTTTAGAGTGGTATGACGAGCAAGTAAAGTCAAATTATTTTTTGACATGCGGAAAGAAATAGCCGAATATTGCATATCGGACGTTACTGTGTTAAAGGAGGCTTGCATCCAGTTTAAAGATTATTTTTTAGAAGAATGCGGGGTCGACCCGTTTTTGGAAAGCACCACCATCGCTTCGGCCTGTAATTTAGCTTTCAGAAGAAAATTTTTGGAACCCAATACAATAGGGGTTATTTCACCTAACGGTTATCGCGGAAGAGACAACCAATCTAGAATCGCATTAAAATGGCTGATAATGGTAGAAAAAGAAAGAAATATCGAAATTAGACATGCAGGACGGGATCGAGAAGCTATCGTTTCTGGGGTAAAAGTCGACGGTTATTACAAAGAAACAAATGAAATTTTTGAATTTTACGGATGTTATTACCATGGGTGTCCAAAATGTTTTAATTTTGAGAGAGATAAAAAATTGCACGACGATCCAAATGAAACCATGGAAAGCCGGTACGAAAGAACTTTAGAAAAAGCAAATCGATTAAAGTCTTTCGGTCATAAACTCACAGAAATATGGGAATGTGAATTTAGAAAACAACTTGGAGATAATTCGGATGATTCCGATTTAATTTTATTCGATTCGCCTTTAAATCCGAGAGAAGCATTTTTCGGTGGACGGACAGGATGCACAAGATTATATTACAAAGCCGGAGAAAATGAAACTGTTCGATACGTCGACGTTTGTAGCCTTTATCCGTGGGTTTGTAAATACGGAAAATACCCTTTAGGTCATCCAAAACTTTACGTGGGGGAAGAAGAATGTAAAAAATTAACGGGAGACGGTTTTGACTTAACGAATGTCGAAGGTTTAATCAAATGTTCGGTCCTCCCTCCCGATAGATTGTACCACCCCGTTTTACCGATAAAACAAAACGGTAGATTAATGTTTTCCTTATGCAGAACTTGCAGCAAAGAGCAAAATCCTTTTGATTGCGAGCATAACGATGATGATAGAGTTTTACACGGAACTTGGTGGTAGACGAGGTTAAAAAAGCAATTTCAAAAGGGTATAAAATTTTAAAAATTTACGAAATTTGGCAGTACGAAATTGCTCAATATGACCCTGAAAATCGTTCGGGTGGACTTTTTACAGAATTTATTAATAAATTTCTTAAAATGAAGCAAGAGGCTTCGGGATTTCCGGCTGATTGCGAATCTGAAGAAGCAAAATTAAAGTATGTCGAAGATTATTTTAATGCGGAAGGAGTCAAATTAGATTTAGATTCGATTGCTCCTAATCCCGGACTTAGAAGTTTGGCCAAATTAATGTTAAATTCATTTTGGGGCAGGTTCGGAATGCGGGAGAATATGCCTAAAACTAATGTCGTACGTGAACCTCACGAGTTATTTACTTTGCTTTCGAATCCTTCAATGGAAGTCAATCACATTCAGGTTGCAACGGAGGAAGTTTGCTACGTTAATTGGAGATATAAAGACGAAGTCCAAGATATATCTCCTACGGTCAACGTTGCCATTGCTGCCTATACTACCGCCCAAGCAAGGTTAAAACTCTATCAATATTTAGAAACTTTAAACGAGCAAGTCTTGTATTACGATACGGACTCTGTCATTTATTCTCATAAGCCAGGCCAACACGAGGTTAAAACGGGGTGTTTTTTGGGAGAAATGACCGACGAACTTGAAGTTTACGGCCCTGGGAGTTACATAACAGAATTTATTTCCGGTGGACCAAAGAGTTATGCTTATGAAGTTTTTACACCGGGAACAGGGGCAAAAAATTATGTTTGTAAAGCAAAGGGTATCACTTTAAATTTTAAAACGTCTCAGATTGTAAATTTTGAATCTTTAAAAAAATTAGTTTTATCAGAAGAACACAAAGTTGTAAATGTAGATTACACTTCCATTTTGAGAACAAAAGATAAAGATGTAGTAACTGTTCCTTGTACGAAATTGTTTCAAATAACGATGCAAAAAGGCAAGGAACCGATAAAAATTACGGGACAAAACCGCCTTCTGAGAAAAAAAAAATTGGATAAAAATTAGTTTTTAACGAATATTGCATTAGATAAAAATTAATTTAAACGAATATTGTATTCATTTGAAATGTCAATCAAAAATAAAAAAATAATAATTGTAAGTTTAGCATTAAGGATTTAATTTAATAAAATAAAATAAAAATAATTTTACAGTAATTATACAAAGTCATTTTTATTGATCCATTCCGGTTTATCAAAACCTAAAAATTTAACATAATATTTATTTTTCTTCTTTTTTATCAATTTTTCAACGAGATATTGATTTGGATATTTTGTTTTTTTTATCTCGTGCTCGTAAAATCGTCCTTTGATTTCCTTTCCATACATATCTTGAAGCAAAAAAGTCGGAGGATTAGATTTTTTAATCTCTACAATTTTAAAAATTTCCATCGAATAATTTGGGGTGTAACCCTTTTCAAATAATAGTTTCCTTTTGGAGATTCTCACATGATCCCCCACTCGCCATTTTTGACCTTTTTTCTTCCTTTCTTTCCTTTTATTTTTCTTCTTTTTCGAATTTTCCATCCATAATTCTTTTTGATATACATTTTTCAAAATATCTTTTTCTTTTTCAGGATCGGTTGCTTCGACAGGTGTCATTTTAATTGTTCTATGTTTTTTATTATTGTAAAAATTAATAAGTCGAGGAAGAAGTTCCAGCCATTTATTGTTTCCTTGCTTATAAAGTTCAGGTTCCATTAAATGACGAAGAGTTCTATTAAATCGTTCCACAATCGGATTTTTTATTCCGCTATAGGTGTAATAAATTAATTCCATGCTTTTTCATTAACTTTTTAAAAGGACCATTAAAAAATTCGCCGCCTTCGTCAGTGTGTATTTTTTATCGGACGATTCGGATCTTCGTCGAGAATTTTACTCATTGCTTCAGTAACGGCAGGCCCTGTTTTATTTTTGACTGGGATTGCCCAAGCGTATTTTGAGAAATTATCAATGACCGTTAAAATATAATTATATCCCTCGTTTTCGTTTGCATGTTTTTGCATGTCCATCAAATCGCCACTTAAAGTTTCATATAACCCTCTAATATCAATTTTCATTCGAGGGTATGTTTTTCTTGCAGGTTGGAAAATTTCATGAATGATACCTTCGCGCACAGAATTCATGTTGAAATAAAACGTATAATTAATTCGACCCACTGAGAAGAATGAATTTTTTCAGATCGACAAAAGTAAAGTCTATGTCCTTTTTTAACTTTCCAAAATTCTTTGACTTCGTTCCTGGAAAGTGGATTTTGTTTAGGCGATTTTCCAACCTTTCTTGGAATTTCCCATAGAACCTGAATATCCCGGACTCTATTTCAAAACTAGCTTGCAAAAATTTCACTTTGCAGTCGAATACGAATTCGTAGTAATTTTTATCATACGGTTTAACGGTGAAAAACTCGCTCGATTTATCATCTTCCAAGGTAAGAGTGATGACTGAAAAATTTCGGGACAAGCATTCGTTTATATAACTTTTATTTACGGCATCAAAATCGTTTATTGGTTCACTCAAATTTTCAATCCTTTTTTGTTTCATATCGACATTTCCTTCAGATGTTTTATCAACGTAGCGAACCAAATTTTTATCTACATAGTCTTTATTAACGGCATCTGTATCGGAAACAGGAGCGCCAAGTCCACCGATTCTTCTATCTTTTAAGTTAAATGATTGCCCATTTTCATCTAATTTAATGTAATCATCCCTCGCTAATACTTTTTCGATTATTTTAAAAATGTTGAATTCGCTAATCCGACTCCTCGGCTCAGCTCCTCTTCCGAATTTGTCGATTGGCATTTTTAAAAATTATTCGATGTAACCGCCTTCTCGAAGTTCTTCTAAAATTTCGTTAATTTCGTTAAAATGAGCCGATGAGCCTGCAGCTTGAGAAGCATAAAGCTTTCTCAACCTTGTACAAAGTTCGTTTGGATCGTCGTAATCTGTAATCGACGTTGGGCTTGTAAACTTTATAAAATCCGGATCCAGAGACCAAGTCCTTTTCGAAAACGTTTTTAAATTTCCAGGATTTATTAACAGCGATGTTTCCAGTCGGAGAGTAATTTTCCTTGTGGGCCGAAGTTTCTTGGACGATCCTTTTAAATACTTCCTTATCAGTAGAATCGGTATCAGGCGGATGTTTTCGTACAAGCCACTGGTATAATCCAAGCGTCCCGTGATATTTTTTACCGTCGATAATTAAATCACCATTTTCGATTTGAACCGGTTTGTTTCCTATATGAAACTGATTAGAATAATTATCGTAGCGTAATCCGTAAATTTGATCGGTATTCTCCGGATCGAACATAACTTTTTCCAGAAAGGGAGTATAATAATTTTGATGAAGCACGGGTGATTCTTTTTGAGGTCTAAAAGGGGGAATATTGCTTCTAACCGGTGACGGTTGAAACGAGGGTTTTCGCTGTAACGATTCCAATTGTCGAGCGTGCTTGTGTTGCTGGTCCTGAGTTTGCTGGAGTAGCTGTTGATTCTGTTGTTGCTGTTGAAACGTCTGTTGAATTAACTGATGCTGCTGTTGCAATTGTTGTTGACTCTTTGCATTTTGAGAAGAACTTTTTTCCAGAACTTCTTTCAGAGGTTTTGTTACTGGTTTAAAACCTCCTCAAGATCAGTATTTAAATCGAATTTACCCCTTCTTATTTCTTCGTATTTTTTTCTAACGCTTTCCGTAGCGGCAATCAGATCTTTCGTTAAATCCATCTTGATTTAAACTGAACCGTTTTTCAAAGGTTTCACTCCTTAAATATCATGTCGAATCCTTTCCGAAAATTATTTCCGTCTTTGTCGATGGTTAAAAATCCAAAAGGCTCTTTCCAGCACACGGCACACATTTCCTTAAATTTTGCCCAGCCCGGTTCGACACCCACGTGATCTTCGTAAATATGACGGAGATTTTTATCGTCTTGTTTAAAAACCATTAAAAAATTCGCGTTATCTCTGAGAAGTTGTTTTGGTATTCGGGAATATGTTTGCCCGATATAAAAACAATCCACGTTAAAATGACGAGCGTAACTAAAATATTGTTGAATTCGAGTATGACTAGACCCGGCTAAATCATCGAAAATAAAAACCGAATAAGGTAATGGCTTTTCAGGAATATCCTCCACGCTTCTAATTCCGAAGAAGGAGATCCCATCGATAGGTTCCAGTATTTTTTGAAGAGTTTGATATTTCGACTGGTCCAAAGATTTTGAGCAGACGTAAACGTTTTCGAACCGTAATCCGTTGGGATGAATTAATAAAGAAAAAACCGCATTAGTCTTTCCCGCATTAGAAGGTCCAACACAGATTCCTCTGATACTATTCGGAAGTAGGTCTCCGTGCCTTTTCGGACGCCTCAATTCGTTCGGGGTATCGAAATTTGAAACCGGTAAAGTATATTTTAATGGTACTAGCTTCATTTTGAACTGGAAAAATAGTTCCGTTCAGGAAGAAAGTTATTTTCCAACTAAACTCGAGCCCTATATAAACTCTGATTTATACCGGATTCCAGCTCAGTCGCTTTCAACCATGGGGATAGTAAACTTCATAATTGAAAACTTACCTTTCGAGGCCCACCTTCCATTTCACCAATACTGCGGACCAGGGACAAAACTGGCCCAAAAAATGGCCAATAACGTCCCAGGAATAAGTAAATTAGACGAGGCCTGCAAAGCACACGACATATATTATTCCAAAAACAAAGAGTTGTCAAAAAGACACGAAGCAGACAAGATACTAGCAGAAGCCGCTTGGAACAGGGTGAAAGCACCGGATTCTAAATTTGGAGAAAAAGCTGCAGCTTGGGCTGTGACGAACGCCATGAAAGCCAAAGTCAAACTCGGATTAGGGATGAAGAAAAAAAATTTAAAGAAAAGGAAAGTTGCAGGGAAAAAGACAACGAAAGGAAAGGGTTTAGTTTGCAAAAATTAATCAAGACAGCTAGAGTTGCCATAAAAAAATCGAAAGCAAAAACAGCTCAAGTGGCAATTCGGGAGGCATTAAATTCAGTGAAACCTTTGTCAAAGAAAAATGCAAACGTAAAAATACCTCGTATTTTACCTGTAGTAAAGCACGGAGGCATACTTCCGTTAATTCCAATTCTTGCTGGATTATCTGCCATCGGGGCTTTGACTGGAGGTGCTGCTCAGGTAGCAAAAGCCGTAAAATACCCAGGCAGCAAGAAAATCTCTCGAGGAAGCGCAACGTCACAACAAAACAATGGAAGCCATAGCAATTGGAAAAGGATTTTTCCTTAGGCCATATAAAAAGGGATATGGACTTGAAATAAATTCAAAAAACTCAAAGCCTTGCCTCGGAAACCGTTAACAAATTTGGATATTGAAAAACATGCTTCAAGGGTGCCATACTTCAGAGGGGTTTTCATGGTGGATGCTTTGCCTAAAAAACCATGGAAAAACGAGAGCGCTGTCGTCAATTTGGACAAGTCAACGGGTCCCGGAACTCATTGGGTCGGGTATAAAAAGAGAGGAAATCAAATCATTTATTTCGATTCTTTTGGAGACTTAAAACCCCCACTGGAGTTGGTTCGATATTTTAAAGGTTGCGAAATAAAATATAACTACGAGCGCGTTCAAAATTATAATACTTTTATTTGTGGACATTTATGCTTAAAATTTTTGTATAAATAAATAAACGATATTTAAAAAAATCATCAGAATGTCTTTAACAATCACGCTTAGCGGAACTTCCTCGCTTTTAAGAGCGACCCACGAACCTCCTATCGAATTACCGGGGGAGGGGTGGATGATAGGAATGGTTGATTTTCATACTTTTAATTCGATCCCAAACGTGGATGAGTACAATAACGTCATAAAAGTCGGAAAATTACAATTAGAAATTCCCTCAGGGAATTACGAAGTCAACGATATCTTCGAATATTTAAATACAGTTTTAAAAAGTAAATTAAAACAACCGAGTGATGTCATAGTATGGAAAGGGAATTTGAATACATTGCGAGTCGAATTAATATGCGAATTTGTCATTGATTTTTCTCATGAAAATTCCATTGGTCCACTCCTGGGATTTGGTCATAAAGAATTAGAACCAGGGATTCCTCACATTTCTGACCAGATGGTGGACATTGTCAGACATCACGATATAAGAATCGACTGCAACGTGGCAACTGGCTCATTCATAAACGGACGCTCGGGGCATCAAATCTATGCTTTTGCACCGGACGTAGAACCTGGTTACAGATTAATTCAAAGACCTTCGACGATTATTTATTATCCGATAACGAGAAATACCATTTCGGAAATTCAAGTCAGAGTTACGGATCAAGAAAATCGCTTGTTAAATTTCAGAGGGGAAGAAATAACGATTCGACTTCATTTAAAACAAGACAAATAATGACGTATCTTCGAAATGATTACCTATAAAAACGAAAACAGTTCTTCGGGATGGCCAGTCGCAAACGATCAACCAAAGAAGACAAATCGTCCTCAAAATCAACCCAGGAAAAAACCAAGAAAAAAACTGACAAAATCAAACATCCAGTTTTTAAAAGAAATCGGCCAAAAAATCAAAATTGGCGGAAACGCTTCCTCGTAAATTTATATTTCAAATTTCGAGGTTTAAATTGTACCTGCCATGGCGAATATACTAGACGTAAACAGACCCGTCGTTCAGGACGATTCAATCTACCGTACCAGTACCACATAGTAGCACCGCAAACGGGGACCAGTCTCGAACACAACGGGGAGATCATAATGGAAATCAGCAACAAAAACCTTTACACGTTGCCTTCAGAAAGCTTCATATTAGTAACGGGAACCTTCAAAAAGACAACCGGGGCACAAACAACAAATTCGATAATTAACAACAATGCATTCGCCTTTTTATTCGAAGATATCCGATATTCGTTAAATGGAGTCGAAATTGACAAAACGAATAAACTCGGGATAGCAACAACCGTAAAAAATTACGTATCCGTCGGATCTTGCGATATGCCTTCCATGGTAGCTGCTGGATGGGATCCATTAAAAAAACATGCCTCTCGGGTATCAGCTGATGGAAATTTTTCTGTATGTCTACCTTTAAAAAAATTACTCGGATTCGCAGAAGATTATAACAAAGTCATTTTCTACGCTCGTCAAACCCTCACGCTTCTTAGATCTTCGACCGACAAAAATTCGTATCGAACTTCCGATCCAGCAAAAGCTGACGACGATGCCGAATTTAAAATCAACGAAATTAATTGGTATGTTCCATTTATAACACCGGGGATAAAGAAAAACTTTATCTCCTCGGGTTGGCAAACAAAAGCGCTTGGATAAACGTACCTTTTCGCACATGGGAATTGGCAGAACATTCCAGTATGCCAGACAGTGCAAATTCACATTCTTGGGCAATAAAATCATCTTCCCAGTTGGAAAAACCTCGATACGTCATCGTCGGATTTCAAACAGATAGAAAAGAAAACTTGGCAAAAAATGCATCCGAATTTGACAACATTAATTTAAGGGACGTAAATTATTCATCGATGATGAATGTTACCCTTACATTAATTTAAACTTGGATTTTTCAAAATCAAAATATGCATTTTTATATCACATGTATGCAACCTTCAGAGAAAGCTACTATCAAAAATGCTCCACACCACCTTTGTCCATAGACGAGTTTAGAGCCAAAGCACCTCTTGTGGTCATCGATTGTTCCCGCCAAAACGATAAAATTAAAAATGGGTCTGTTAGTTTCCGGTTAGAAATTCGAGCTAATCAGAATTTTCCGGCAAACACAAGAGCATTCGCATTAATTATTCACGATAGGATTATCAGATACAACTTAATGACCGAAGTTGTCGATAGATTAAATTCAATTTAAAATTATAGATGTAGTCTTAGAATTAAAAAAAAAAAAAAATGTATATTAAGATAAATAAATGTATTTTAAAAAAAAAACTTACCTGATTTCTCATTTAAAAAATCTTACCTTGATCCAAAATAAATCTTAAATAAAAACTAAAGAATATATTTATAATCCAGGAAAGAAAAAAAATTAACATCATCGAAAAAAAAAGTCAGCCAGGTATGAGAGACGTCTATTTAGTCACAGGGCCCAGCAAAAAAAAAAAAAATCAGACAGGTATAAGAGACGTCTATTTAGTCACAGGGGCCCACCATCATGACGGGTGAGACGTCAACAGGGTGGGACTGCATGGGTCAGACGTCTGGGATGGAGTTCCCCAGGCGTGTCTCCCTGACGACCCAATGTAACCTAGTCACTACTAACTTTAACAAATGATTACATACAGAAAAAAAATTTTTTAATACTTTTTCTGGCGCAAAAAATTTTTTCAATTCATGTACTTTATTTTCACTCCAAAATTTTTCAAAATTAAAAATACCTGAAAATATCCTATTAATCTCTATAATTAATCTCAATTTAAACTCTGTCTTTTTTGATGACTCTCTTAATGTTATTACCAATTTCACATAGAGGAAAAAAAAGTATGTACTTTAAAAAGCTCACCTCAGAGTACCAGTGTGCCAAAAAGTCCCTTTTAGTTTCATTTTGTTTTCCTTAAAAGTTTTAAATAAAATTGGACGAGTCATTGAATTATGCTCCGCCTTGGAGCGGTCAAGGCATTGAAGAAATAATACGCCAATAAATAAGCATACAGGATGAAGCTTACCTGAAAATAAAAACAAATACTATTAGTATCACAAGTCCAATAACATCTTCCTAACACTATTTTTCAGAAAATAATTTAGGGAACATCTTTGGACCAATTTTTAAAAATCTTTATCGCTAGAAAATGAATTTATTTCGCTAACTTACTATTATTCGACAAAAATGTCGATCGACAGTTTTTGTCGACAAAAACTGACTAGGGATTTGTTAGGCATCCTATCCTATAAGGAATTAAAAAAATGTATAAACTGAAATTGTACCCGATCCATTAAATCAGATATCTCCAAAATCAGTGCCCTAAAATCCTAACCCCGCAAAATCCCAATACCGCAAATTCCAACCAAGAGAATTACACCCCCCGAGAGAATTACACCCCCCTGTCTAAAAACAGTATTTAGGTTTGTTGGAAAATTAAATAAAATCCTAAAGACCGAAAGTTACGAAAAAAAAATTTTATAAGTATTATAATAATTGCTATATACGAGAGATTGTTTTTGCATTAATAGAAAAAAAGATAAGGAATTTTACAACTGGCCACAAAAAGATAAAGAGCTTTTGTTCGCACTGTTAAAAAAAAAAAAAAAAAAAAAAAAATAGGGACTTCTTCTTCGGAGCAGTCGTTATGATATCCTTGGCATTTTATGTTTTTAAATGTGCCATTCGCTTTTTCAAATAATTACTGGAACAGCCCCCCCTCCCCTTTTTCATGCAAAAAGAACATTGAGTTTGTGGCTTTCGTATTTATCGTTTCGTTTTTCCAAAACAACCCTAACCAAACTGGTGGGAATTGGAAGAAAATTGAAAATTGAAAAAGAAAGAACAAGGAACAATTTTTTTCCATTTGAAAATGACCACGTACACTGAACTCGGAATTAATTTAACATTAGGGGTCCATTGATATAATCTCATGTACATCCGAAAGGGGGGGGATTCAATATTCGATGCGTTTCAGTCCATTTATAACCCATAGTCCAAAGCTTTAAAAAAAATTTTATACAGTATGCGAGTCACACATACTATAATGCTATAATGCACATACTATAGTGCATTTGTTTTATCTTTTAATGATTTGAAAATTATGCCGTGATTTGTCGTGAGTTTAATTGCATAACTAGATACGTCTACAGAACCGTCGTCTTAAAAAATTGCAGGAATTGTCAATCTTTAAAGAAATAAATGTTTAGAAAAGTTTTAACCAAGTTTATAATTATTCGTATAGTAGTCGATAACGCCTCAAAAAGAATAGCCGAACAAACCTATACTCCAATAAATGAATTAATCGACTGCAAAACTTCAAATCCGTAAGTAATTTTTAAAAAATTATTATTCTCCTCAAAAATTTAATCAAATTTTTTTTCTTCCAAGGGTAATCAGAAAGATTTTAAAATATATACAGCAGGCCAGAATGTGTCCAGGAAGAATTCGGGAAGAACCTGTTGCTTTTATTTCCATGACTTTTTTTTTCCTTGTTAAAATTTTATCGAAATTATTTTTCCTTTTCCAGGATCTTAAAATTGACATGCAGTGGCGACAAATAATTGTAACACAAGAAGTGCGAGCCCTGTAAGTTTTTTTTTTTTTTTTTAACGTAAAATTCTTTTTAATCTAAAAATGAGTTTCTTCTCCCAGGTTATTACTAAGCTTTGATTTAGACGGTTACCCGTTCATGAAAGATGTGATCACGCAAACGGAACCGGTAACTGTATGTACTTTTCTTTATATTTTTACTTTGAAAATCATTTTATTTTTTTTCTCTCCCCACCAGATATTGGAGCGAAAGAGTTCGCTGCGAGGCGGTGAAATATTTAGCAAAGGAGGGTGAATTGAAACACGCTTCGAAATACATCGAGAAAAAAACGGCCCTTTTCAGGGCCAATACCAGGTTATTTTTGAAATTATTGTGTCATATTTCAATTTCAGTATAATAATATAGGTAATGGTAATGGTTCCTAAAATGTTTCTCGAAATCATTTGGCGAAAAAAAAAAATCATAGGGAAAACGATAACAAATTCATTTAAAAAAGCTGGAACTTGGGCGAAGTATAATTTGGCAGATATTAATTTTTAATTCTAAAACATCAGAAAGAAATAACTAGAATTAAAAAGTTTTTTTTTTTGTCATCTTTGATTTTCCTTTTAGCGTGAATGCTAATCCACAAAAAATTGGGGGGCACAAGACCAAAAAAATGTTTAAGAATAAAATTTCTGAAGCTAGTACCAAAATCGGATTTTGTAGAATACTTTCTTAGGACGATCAAAATTTACCTGACTTTTTGCGATTTTGTTCTTCATGCAATGTTCAGTTTTTTTATGACCTAAAAACAGTTGCTAATTTTTCAAAGATTTTTTCTGGCTACGTTTAAAGGTCGCTCAAAGACCCTCCCCATTTTCCCGCGATGAAACATTTTACGAAAAAAAAAAAAAAAAAATTCCAGAAAACTTTATGTGCAGCATTTTCGGCGCTAAAAAAATAACAACGCGGTCCTACGTTTTTGACATTCCAGAATCCGAATATGACCATTCCGGTTGTGTAAATTTTCCTGCGATACAGATTTCAATAAGCGTAAAAAAATGTTTTTGGTTTCTGAGGCTATCATTAGAATTTAAAAAGATCACTGAGCTTCTGGTCCATTTCAAGCAGGTCTGTAGGCAGTCCCAACGGTTAAGCGAGGCTCCGAATGGACTTTTTACATCATTAAAAATTGGGAGAATGCCAAAAATGCACGATTTTTTTTTGTCGTTATATGCAAAAAAAAACCTTATGGGGAGTTAGAACTACTTTCTTTTTCTCTGCTAAGTTTTCAAAATTTAAAATTTAAAAGCAATTAAAATCATTTATCCCATTTTACTACTGCTTCATTTCGTTGAATTCCCCCACTTTTAATTTTTCAAACCTTTTCATTCATTTTCATTTTATATGATTGGTTCTCATTACGCTTGCACCGCAGCATCTTTTTTTCTCTTTATTCATACAATTTTCATTTGCTCTCTTCTCTCTCTCTCTCTCTCTCCAGCGACAGTCTGATGCTGGAGACTTTTTTTCTGCCTCAATAGCGTTTGATCGTTCTCCTAGTTCTCAAGTTTTGATTTTTACAGGAAAAAGTTTTAATTTTTCACTTTGATTTATTTTTTCAATAAAAGGTAATTTTTTTTTTTTTTTTTTTAAGGAAAAAAAAAGTTCACGCGGTTTTATTTGCTTAATATTTTAAAGTGAGAAATAAATTTTAAGAGTTTTAAAATGAATAATTGTGCACTTTTTTTTTTCTTTTTCTGATTTAGGGACCTGAACTATTATTCTGATTTAACAATCTAATGTAAAATTTCATTGCTAAAGTGAACATTACGCCAATTTCAATCAGGCCAAAAAAAAATTGGGACTCAAAGAACAATAAGCAGGTGACAGAAATTAAGTGACTAAAAATTCCAGAGATTTTAAAAGATCGTGCCTCAATAATACTGACCATCAGATACCTACAAGCAGTTCCATATGGCTACAGGCGGTGAATCATCTATCGGTGAGTTCGAAATATATTTTTTTAAATATTTATTTAGGGCCTAGTGGAGTAAAACTAGATTAATTAATGAGAAAACATCATAAAGGAAATCAGCAACTGTAAGACCATTTAAGATGGCAAATTTTTACTTTTGCCTTTACTTCATTTTTACCTTGCCAGACCCTAAAACGTTTACTTTAAATTGCTCTGAATTTTGTGCTTTTATCGCTCACGACTACAATTTAATTTTTCATCACACGGTACTGAAAAGTGGACTTTTCAGTACTGGGCAGTTTATTTACAGACTCACGGAGAAACTTTTACTCGTGTTCGCTACTAAACGGTTTGGGAATAACGTTTGTGATAATCTATTCCCATTTTTTAATCATTACGAACCAGCAATTTTTAGTAATCAGTCCTATTCGCCAATGTCAACCGTAAAATAGTAATCGTTGCCACAAACTGATAAAGATTCCTTTTTTAATTGTCAATGGCTAAATACTTTAAACGATCCCAAAACTTACTGGTAATAGTTGCTATATATTTTGAATCTTTACTATTCGCGCGGGATCAATTTACACAAATGGTTAAAAATGGTCAACATTATTTTTGTATTATAATTAGAGCAGGTAGTAATGGTGTATGCATAAGGGTTGATTTTTTTTTTCTTCGAGCACTTAATACCCTTTAGTTTCGACTTGTTTTGACATGGCTTGTGTGGTTTAGTTTGTAACGTAGTAGGGTTGATTGATTTAGGTGTGAGAGGTCTTAGGTTCGAATCTTGCTAGGTGTTGAGATTTTTTCAAGGTGTTGAGATTTTTTCAGGGACATTCCTCATCCTGGATGGACATGCGTCGTCATTTAACAACAATAATATAAATAATGAGATACGAAATAATAAAAAACATGCACTTACTTTTTTTTTTTTTATTAATTTACTATTATTATTATTATATCATTATTACTATTAATAACGAGGGCATTTTCGAATATGTGTATAACATTTTTGGAAAATGTCGAAATATTCGGGAAACGAATCGGAAACAGAAAACAGAATATTCTGGAAACCGGAAAACTTTCCACTCCCCCCCAAAAAGAAGCTGGATTTGTTAATTTTGAATGTATAAAATACGTAACATACATAATAGTGCTAATCTTTTTGGTAATGACCGCCACATGTTTGGTAGCCATTGCCAAAAGGGTTTAGCAATGCTATCCAACAAGCATTAACAGAAACCACTGGTAATGATTACCAGAGAAACTTGGTTGTCAGGCCATAATACAGAAAGTTTGGCAACGATTACCAGATTCTGACATTGAGCGCCAGAGTGGGTTTCTCCGTGCTATTTTACGCCGTACCTTGTGATAAAAAATATCTTTCAATGCAAGAAATACAAACGACTTGCTCGTCTCGACCTATTTAAGGCCCTCGCCTTCGGCTCGGGCTTAAAACTCGGTCTCGACGGGCAATTTTGTCGTTTGCAGCCCTTGTATTGAAAAATACTATTTTTTTACACTAAGAAAATAAAATTAGTGTAAAATCAATTTTTGTTATACAACCAGCGTTACACATGTACACAAGGTGTATATTATGAGTCTAAAATTTGAATGACCAGATTCGTTTAAAATTTGCCTTTTTGAAGAATTTCAAACCTGCTAAGTTCAAATCTAACGTCTAAATAAAAGATGAAAATTTTACAAAACGTATTCCTCTATTTCTTTAAAATAAAAAGAAGTTTAGAATAATTTCATTTTTCAACCAATTAATCGCTTTTTTTTTTTTTTTCATTTTTTCAAATTTTTTCAAATTTTTTGAAAAAAGAAAAAAAAATTGCACAAGTTGGTAATTAGTGTTGTCAGCCGCCTTAGTAATATATAGTTCTAGGTAAGCTTAACATATGCAAGACGATCTTGTTAGCGTTTTGTTTAGTTAATAATCGTCACTATAAAGACATTCATGCGGCTAATTGTTTTTAAGAGAAAAAAAATCGATTTTCATTTATTAAGCGATAAAATTTGTTGGCTGATATTTACTAAAATTGTTTAGCCACTATAAGAACGAGGTGCGACAGTCAGCCATTTTCAGGGCAATTTAATCAATAAATGCGATAAAGATAGACAATCTGGGAACAAAGATAGAGATATTATGACATTAAATCGTCTGCTACGAGAATTACGATTGGCTCAAGTCCCCACCATTTAAAAATGGCGGATCAGCGCAAACAAGCCTTGGCTATCCTTTTCCCCCTCCATGCTTGCTTCTGACGTCAATGCGCCCTCGACCAACCAGATTATTATTTTACATGACGTCACATTTAAGTGAGCACTCCCTACTTTTTAAAATAAATTTTACGATATTTAGTTATGGAGAAAGCAAAATTTGATAGGGGATACAAAGGCTGGAGTGGGGGAAGAGGCTTAGTTCCAAAACCACTTTTGTGGGCGGCCATATTGTTTTGCATGAAATAAATTTTCATATGGGGGAAAAAAATTAAAGATTTTTAAAAATCACAGACGCTATTTTATGAAAAACCTATTCTTATTTATGTAATATAATAATTTTCGATACATTTATGCTGACGAAAAAAATGTTGAATGTTCAGTTTGCCATAAAAATTTTTTAAGAAATTGTCTCATTTAATAGTAATGTAAAACTTTTTGTGGGTGCAAAACAATATGGCCGCTAAAAGGTGGGAAAATAGCTCGTGACGTCACCTTTGCACCCTGTATTTTATATTTTATCCCCTCTACCTTCCTTCCCCTCCGAACAATAAGCTTTTCTTATGGCTATTTGTAATGTTTTCATCATGGACCATCAATTTCGTCCAACATATTATAGTTGCATAATATATGTGCGACCCGCAGGTGTATCAAAAAGTTTTCAAATGGCCTCGAACCACACCCTCCCCCTCCCCCCTCTTCCACGAGCAGTGAAATAGCAAATAGAGGAGCAGGTAAAATTCCAAGGGCGCAGGACTTAAATTTATTGAGGGGCACATATTAATAAATGTAATTTTATTTATTAACTTATTTATTTATTTATTTTATTTTATTTTATTTTTATTTTTTTCTGTCAAGGAAAGTAAAGGGGGAAGCAGTTACTTTTGTTGCTTGCTTATGTAATGTAGATGGGCCATCCCAGCCTGCCATCTTGCATTTAAACCGGCCGTAAAAAATGGTGAAAAAATTGTAAAATATTTCCTTATTTGAGCAGTATTACATCATTCACTTTATTATTTGTTTATTTATTTATTTATTTATTTACTTTTTAGAGAAAAAATACTCCCCCCCCCCCCTCCCCCCCGCTATATTTTCTACGGGCCGGTTAAAAGTTTTGTCCGGGCCGAAAAGATTTCCCAGTCCGAGGAAAATAATAACTTAAAAAATTATTGATTTGAATCGAATTTTCTTGTTTTGGTCAGGATTGTAATACCTAGGGACTACTGTGCAATTTTCTGCATACCTATACATGGTGATAAAGAAATTTGGATCCAGCGGGGTCTTTGTACCGAAACCAATTTTTTTATGGCATTATATAAATATCATTATGGCACCACGTATCTAGGCCAGTTTTTTGCTTAATTTCACGTAGGGATAGCGAAATTTGTGTATAGCGTTATATTCGTACTGAATTTTTTTTTTTTTTTTTTTTTTAAGTTTTAGTAATTTCTTTGGCCACTTCTTGGTGAGAGAAAAATCTAGATGCAAATGTACTTAAGACAATTTTTGACGCACTTATTGATTATCATAGCGAAGTTTCGATCCAGCGAAGCTAACATGCAAACGATTTTTTTTCTCTTTAAATGACCATTTAGCCTCCATGTCATTTCTTTAAAAAAAAAAAAAAAAAAAAAAAAAAAAAAAAAAAAAAAAAAACAATTATGCCCTTTGAAAGACCTTTTATTTAAAGTTTTTCGATTTCTTCAATCGACAATTCGTACTTTGCCAAAAAAAAAAAAAAAAATAAAAATAAAAATAAAATAAAATAAATAAAAAATAAATAAATAAAAAAATAAAAACTGAATTATTACTCTCATCTCCCACTTCAAAAATGGGTTTGATTTGGACTCTAATATTTGGCCTAACTTACCATCTCACTAAGTCCTATTAATAGGTACTCCTATTAATAGGAGTAAAAGTTAAAAAAAAAAATTAATTTTGGGGCATGAACCTTATTGCAGCCCGGTAGAAGTCTTTACAGTAAGAATAAAAAAACCACGCCACCAAAGGAATAAATAACTCATTTTTCATTTTATTTCATTTAACAGCAACCATAAATCCCTTCGATGAACTGCCAGAAGAGATATGCATCGAAATTTTTCGATACCTTAGCCCAAAAGATTTGTTAGAAGCCGTCCAAGGTAATAAAATATCATTTTAATAAACAAATGACAAATTAACTAACAATATATTGTACTTCCAGTATGCAGACGATGGAATGCAATTATTAAAAGTAATAAAAAATTATCAGATCGCTTAGCACTCATCCTAGGCAAACTGGTTGCTGTTACCAAATTTTATGCCGCTTACAAAAAACCAGACGAATCCATAATTATAGCACTTCGTTAGACCAAGATAAACACCGAAAGTGAATGATAGGTGTCGGCATGTTTACGTTTTTCATAGCTTGTATCGTCGTTTCTTAATTTTTTAAAGATTTAGTTAAAGTGCTGTCATCCCAAACAAGCCGAAAGAAGAATTTTTGAAATCTGACTTCAGAATCGAAATCAGCGACCCCCAAAACCCCCGTAACCCAAATTTTGTGACGATCTAACGATTTTTAAAAATTTCCCATATTTGATATTGCCCCCCCCCCCCACTTTTCCAGGGAGGAACGATCAGAAAAAATGTTTTGACCGCGGGATATCGTTTTGGGTAGTAAGCTCTTTCTCTGCGAAGCTGAGCTAAAATTCTTCGGAAGGTCCATTTTTGTCGCACATTAAATCATTTTTTTTCCAAGGGGGGGGGGGGACCTGGGGGGGCGGTGTATAAAAGTGTTCGGGTAGGTACGCCAAGTGACACCATTATTTTGGGCTTTAGTCAAAAGAGTCAGAAACTCAGAGCAATCAAGAGGAATGTAACTATTAATTTGGAACGGAGGGAGTAAAAAAATAAGAAATAGTACAGAAGATAAAAAATAAATAAATAAATAAATAAAAAGCGCAAGTACCGTCGTCAGATCTAAAGATGAACACACGACATTGGAGCTTTATGAGACAACAAGATTAGTTAAAACAATTAGGTAGCTGCAGGTCAAAAGACTATGTCTAAAACATATATCCCATTTTCATTTTACTAGGCATTGATATAATCATAAGTTTTTTAAAACTTCATTTTACCAGCTTCCACTTGGTTTCACAAAGCTTTTTAAAGACCTATCCTCAAAAACTAGCGAATGAACTTGAAACATATAAAAAAAAGAGGTCAAAAAATTAAAATCAATGAGGAAGAACAAGGTTAAGTACGCTAAAAATCGATACAAAAAAGAAAGGTTAAATGAAGTGAAATCGATAAAAATTAATTCGGTAAATGTTCATGCTTATTCAAAATTTTTTTTTTTCTTTTTCATTTCTCATCTTGAAAAGATCTACGTAACTCTACTTTAGGTGCCAGGGACGAAGCGAGCGGGGGGGGGTTGAGGGGAGCGTGCCGCGTGACGATTAGAAAAAACTAAGCTTGTCAAGTAAAGAAAAATTAAGGAAAAAAATCAGATACTGCAGCAGAAAATAACAAATTGATCATAAAATATTAACTTTAGCTAAGAAAAAATCGACTTTTTAGACATTTTTTAATTATAACTACAAAATATGAAGGCATAGCCGTATAACTTTGCGTAGGACTACGTCTTTTTAATTTCTTCCTTTTCTTATTTTTAATTATTACATTAATTAAATAATTTAATCTCTACTCATTTAATTTGATTTCTGGAATCTCCAAACATTTTCTAAATCATTTTACTTTCCCTTTTGCAACCTTTTCGGTTAAACTGTAAATTGTATAGAAATTTTGATATAAATATAAAATTTTGATTTAAAATAACTTTCAATATTTGTAAAATACCTTTTAGTATTTGTAAAATAGCTTTCAATATTTTCAAAATACCTTTCAATATTTGGCGGAAATTTAAAATAAAGTTTAATAAAATTTCAAGAAATTTCAAGGAATTTAGGAGTTTTCACTATGGACAGCAGACGTATTATATCAAACTTGCATTTTATTGTGCATTTTTACATCCACTTGGACAAAGACTACGGAAAATCGGCATCCTTTAAAATAAAAAAAAGGGGAATTCACCATGCAAAAATTTAACCAAAACTAATCTCAAATAAAAACAATAACATTGGAAAGCTTTTTTTTAAATCCTCTGGCAATACTATTTCTACTCGACTCGTGCTTCATTATTATTTAAAACATTTCCTAACCAATTTCCTCCTTTTTTTCTCATTTATTTCAGATAAGCTCCCTATTATTGAATGATTACCAGGACTCAAGAAAACTAAAGCCATAGGTTCTTGAATCTTACATTTACAACGATATAAATATTCGAAATTAATACTTGGCGTTAAAGCAAAGAAAGAAAAAAAGAAAATAAAGCAACGACATTTTAGAAAGTACAGAAATGGAATCGCCAGAAAGCAACTCGGAATCACCATATAGCAACCTGGAATCATTGGAGAGAAGTGTAGAGCGCATTGCCAATATCCTAGAATGCATGAATTTTACTATTCAATCCATTCATTGCTTAAATGAAACAAGAATGAGACGCGAAGCAGAAAGGAACACCTCTGAAAAAGAAGTACAGACGGAAACAACTAAACCGCTTTCAGAAAAACAAAAAAGGCGCAACAAAAAAAAAGTTAGGGTTATGATTCAATCCAAACAAGGAAACGCATGCAAAAAAGAAAGAATCGGCTTCATTCAAATGCCGACAATGGCACAAGAAACGGAACAACCAAGTACCTCTTACGAAGCACCTGACGATAGCAGTACGGGACCAGAACCGAAGAAAATAAAAATTGAAGAGAAACCGCCTGAGGTATAAAGTTACCAGATAAAAATAAAAAAAAGAGGCTGCTTTCAGTTGTTAAAGAAAAAAATTTAAAACATTTTTTAAAAAAAACCTATTAAATTCGTCCAGAAACCATTTTTTTTCTGAGGAAAAACAGAGAAGGTGTTTCAGATGAATTTTTAGGTCCAGGGATAATGTAATCTTCAATAATAGGAGGCTTTGAATAAATCTCCTTGATGTAAAAAATTTAAAATTTATTGTTTTTCTTTAAGATCTTTTTTATCCATACAAAGTTTTGCCGCTGTTGATGTTATGAGCATGGAAAATGGCCAGTGAATCCGATACGATCGCACTACCGTATTTTGGGGTGACGCTGAAAAGGTGGGGTGAAGTTGAAAGGAAACTAAAAAAAAAAAAAATTCTAGGCTTATTTTAGGCACTAAAAATAAAATTTTTTACTTAATTATCATAAAAACAATATCCACTTAATGAAATAAAAAAAAATTATTTTTAGTGCCTGAAATAAATCTAGAATTTTTTTTTGAATTTCCTTTAAACTTCACCCTCTACGGTACTATTTTGAAGGGACCCTGCGGTTAAAAATGAGACTATTTATTTAATGATCGTAAATTTTAGGGAAACGGATCATACAAGTATTACATAGGTTTTCTCTTCCTATTTAGTACCTCCCCCTTCCCCCCTGGTGTAAGTAAGCGTAAGAATTGATCAACCCCCCTCCCTGATCATACGTAAGATTTTTTCCTTTTTTTTGTTTTTTCTTTTCTTATCTAAAAATTGATTTTAACTTTATTTTCATCTTCAAAAAAATTATTATTACCATTCCTTCTTCTTTTTCTAAAATAAAATTAAGGGTCAAAAAAGAGAAGAGTGAAATTTATTTTTTAAAAAGTTAATGAATCAATTGAACGTTATCAAAAATCAATGAACAAAATCAAAAATAACTTATTAAAATAAGATCAGAACTGAATTTAAATGAATTTAAAAGAATCACGCAATGAAACGATGAACTAATGATACCATTTTTCAGGTCCCTAGCCAGACTGGCGTATACAGGGGGGCTGGAGGTGTTTAAAGGGGGGCTGGAATTTTTTTTATGTCTTACAATTGGATGATAATTAATTTTTTTCCTGAATTTGATTTGGAATTGGGATATAAATTTCAAATCCACAGGGGGGCTCAAGCATTGTGACAGGGGGACTGAGCCACCCTATGCCCCCCCCCCCCCGCCCCGGCTACGAGGCTGTCATTTTTACACTGAATAATGTAGGGAATAATTTTTAAAACTTCAAATCTTCCGCCCTCCCCTCCCCTTTTAAGTGCTTACGAAATACTTGATAGAATTACACCCCCTGCCCCCTTGTCCCTAAATGCAGATTTACAACTTTGTTGAAAAAATAATAAATTCTGTTGTGTATTAATATTTTATTATATTTAATGATCTACGATAATTTTTAATATGACTTTATAAATTACAAAGTAAAATCCGATTTTTTTGGCCTCAAACTTGTTTTTTAAAAGTTCCGAGAGTTCGTATTTTCAAGAAAGCTCTCTTGAAGTCCCAAATTTCAAACAATTCTTCCTAGAACCTGCACAGTGAGGAAAAAAAAAAAAAAAAAAGGACGACCTCATATTTAATTTTATTCTGTAATTTGTATCTAAAATGCTTACTTATGTTGCAGTGTTTCATTTATGATTACATTTTTATAATTCAAAAAAGTCTTTGTTAGAGTATAAATTATAAACGGACTTAATTGTATTTCTGTCTTGGCTGGGACTTATCTGATATTATATGTATACATTTGTGACATTTAATTATTGTAGCACAATTAATGGTTAAGCTTACCATTAAAGATAAAATAAGTTTATCATACAGTATTTTTTTTTCTTCGTTCGAAAAAAAAAAAAAAAAAAAGAAAAAGTATATTTTAAACCATTGCAAGTTTTTTCCATTGATTTTTTCTGACTTCAAGCAGCAATCAATATTTTTTTTTTTTTTTTTTTTTTTTTTTTTTGTTTGTTTGTTTAAATTACAAAAGTTTCCTTTTTCGAATTTTCCTTATTATTTCTAGTAATTAGTAAAAACAGAGCAGATCAACAGTGCGATAACGGCTAACAACAAAACAAAAGCCCTTATTTTTTATTTAATTTTTTTCTTTCTTTTCTTTCATTCAAGCGGAACAATGTAGTAATTTGAAAATAATGAGTAATCAAAAAACAAAAGATGTGTTAAAAACGAACTTTCAACAGGATTCCCTTATCGTCGAAAATCTCTGAATTTTTTTTTTTTTTCTTTCCCATTATAAGGATACACGCGGAAAGTTGACTTTGCCACTCCCTATTGTTATCCATAAAATAATTTATCAATTTTTTTCTTTGTTTCGTCATTTTTTTTTTCTGTATGCATAAAGTGATTTCCAGTGCACCCGGGAAAAATTTTCTTAACACCCTCATAATGTTTACCAACTGATGCATTATAATAATGTAACAATAGGTAAATTTGTGTTGACATTAAATTAGGGAGTGGTAATGGTCACGGTTGGCAGTTTTATACAATATATTCGACGTCAACAACAACAAAATTTAGACTTTTCGTGCATTTTATATAATTCAAAGTCTTGATTGCTTTGTTTTCTGAATAGAGAATAGGGGTGGGATAAAGAGCTTCCGACCAAAATTAATTAATTAATTTATTTAATTTTATTTTTTATTTTTATTTTTATTTTTTTTATTTTATTTTTCTTTATTTTATTTTTTTTTTTTGTGAATTTCTAAAAAAATTAATAGTGCAACTGTACAATATGTTCCTTTCCGAACCAAATTTGAAATTTGAGTCTTGCAAGAGTACCTGAAATATCGAAACTTGCTCAACTATTTTTCTGAATGGGCTGTTCTCTTTTTCAAAAAGTACTAGTAGTACATGCTTAAAATCAGCAGCCTAGAAAATCGAATATTTTAAAAGTAAAATCATAAAATTTGATAAGCTCGGGGATTATATTTAGATTCTTTTCACAAGTGGGGTATAGGGTGGCCCTTATGTTACCAATACCTCAATTTCGGTGAAAACGTACCCCCCATTAGGGTGTTTCATTTTTTAAAAAAAATTTGAAAATTTTTTGAGGGGCATGTTGAAAATTTGCTTCCTTCAGGTGTAAAAACCACTAAAAAAATTTTTTTCAATTTTTTTTTTTAAACCGCTTAGTGGCCCCCAAGGCCACTTTAGCTTTTTAAAAACTGGCCAAAGTCTTTTAAATTCCATTTTTTTTATCTTTAGCCTACAAAATGTTTTGAAAAAATGTTTTCTTATGTTTTCGAAGGCGTAAAACACAAATTTCACTATCTCGATTTTTTTCGATCAACCCCTGAGTAGGAATATAAATGTAAATTTTGTTTTTTGGGCGAAAATGAATTTTTTTTGCCAAAAATTAGCAAAAACTCTTCACCAGTTCGATTTAGAGGTCATGTTCAATGGAATTTTTTAATCAGGACATTCTAATTAAGGGGTCATGTACATATTACGTAAGCATTTTTTTTCCATTTTCAACCCCCTCCCCCCCGTTGTAAGCATGAGTAAGATTTTGGCAACCCCCCCCCTCCATAATACGTAAGTTTTTTTTTTTTTTTTTTTTTTTTTTTTTTTTTAATGTAACCAACGGCACTCGACTTCGGTAATTCTCCCATAATTCATGGAACTGAAATAAACCAATATAAACACCTATATTGAGAAAAATTAAAGAGAAGGTTACCTTTATTTAGAAGGTAACAAAATAATGTAATATTAGCTCGCCGCAACATTTACAATATTTTAAGAAAACATGAAATTAATTAATTAACTATTTATTTTATTTTCAAAAATTCCTGGTCAGAGTAGAAAAAAGCTTACGTAAGAAAGTTTGAGACTCCCCCCTCCCCTTGGTAAGGTGTCGTAAGCATTTACGATACCCCCTCCCCCCCTTAACATGCTTACGTAATATGTACATGACCCCTAATAAGAATTTTTCGTGTTTCGAATCAATTTCCAAAATTTTTTTACGGTCGAAAAATTCTGCAAAACAGTAATTTTTTTGAAGTTTCAAATTTTTTGACGTCACAGGGGTTCATCGGAAAAATTCGGGATGGTGAAATTCGTGTTCTACGACCTCGAAAACGTAAGAAAACATTTTTTCGAAATATTTTGTAGGCCCTTAAAGTGGATAAAAAAAATTGAGTTTAATTTGCCCATTTTTAAAAAGCTAAAGTGGCCTTGGGGGGCCACTAAGCGGTTAAAAAAAATTGAAAAAAATTTTTTTTAGTGGTTTTACACCTGAAGGAAGCAGATTTTCAACATGCCCTCCAACATTTTAAAAATTTTTTTAAAATGAAACACCCTACCCCTAGTGATGCGCACAAGATATTGTACAAGACTCGACTGAAATTTCGTTTCTGGATGTGTATTACCTTGAATATTGCAAAACCGAGCGAGTCTTGTTTTGAGTCTTGTACAATATTTCTTGTTTTAAAACAATATTTCTTGGACAATACAAGACTTACTTATTTTGAGATGCTTAATGTCATATGCCCAGAAACAAAATTTGAGCCTAAGTCTTGTTCAAAAGTCTTGTCGAGACAGTCTTGGTCTTGTGCGAATCACTACCTACCCCTCATTCTTTACCAAAAGAAGACTCCCTAATTTTTTTTTTTTTTAAGATTTTCCGACGTCGTTTAGCCGTGTCCCCAAGAAGCTAAAAATTTCGAAATTTTCCTTAAAGACCGAAAAATCAAAAAGGATGTTCGGGGTCAATATGGTAACGTTTCGAAAAAGATTTCTAAGATTTCTCCGATTTTGCACCCTGCTGAACATTGAAAGTATTATCACCTAGGTCATTTTTTCAAAGAACTTACAAAAAATAATTTATGAAAGAATAGTTTTTGGAAAAAAGTTTTAGAAAAATTGATATGGAACCCAATGAATAATCCGTAACAAGAGAAGAACACATTTTTTTTGTCCTTCTATTCTTTGATGCATGAGCAAACTTAAAAGTTCTACCATCCCACAATATTGTTTTTACACACGGAGAAACCCACTCTGGCGCTCAATGTCAGAATCTGGTAATCGTTGCCAAACTTTCTGTATTATGGCCTGACAACCAAGTTTCTCTGGTAATCATTACCAGTGGTTTCTGTTAATGCTTGTTGGATAGCATTGCTAAACCCTTTTGGCAATGGCTACCAAACGTTATGTATACCATCGTTATGTATTTTATACATTCAAAATTAACAAATCCAGCTTCTTTTTGGGGGGGAGTGGAAAGTTTTCCGGTTTCCAGAATATTCTGTTTTCTGTTTCCGATTCGTTTCCCGAATATTTCGACATTTTCCAAAAATGTACACACATATTCGAAAATGCCCCCGTTATTAATAGTAATAATGATATAATAATAATAATAGTAATAATTAAAAAAAAAAAAAAAAAATAAGTGCATGTTTTTTATTTTTTCGAATCTCATTATTTATATTATTGTTGTTAAATGACGACGCATGTCCATCCAGGATGAGGAATGTCCCTGAAAAAATCTCAACACCTTGAAAAAATCTCAACACCTAGCAAGATTCGAACCTAAGACCTCTCACACCTAAATCAATCAACCCTACTACGTTACAAACTAAACCACACAAGCCATGTCAAAACAAGTCGAAACTAAAGGGTATTAAGTGCTCGAAGAAAAAAAAAATCAACCCTTATGCATAAACCATTACTGCCTGCTCTAAGATAATGGTGGCTACGGTTTGTTATAATACAAAAATAATGTTGACCATTTTTAACCATTTGTGTAAACTGATCCCGCGCGAATAGTAAAGATTCAAAAATATATAGCAACTATTACCAGTAAGATTTGGGATCGTTTAAAGTATTTAGCCATTGACAATTAAAAAAGGAATCTTTATCAGTTTGTGGCAACGATTACTATTTTACGGTCGACATTGGCGAATAGGACTGATTACTAAAAATTGCTGGTTCGTAATGATTAAAAAATGGGAATAGATTACCACAAACGTTATTCCCAAACCGTTTAGTAGCGAACACGAGTAAAAGTTTCTCCGTGCATGCATTTAGAGAGAATTATGCAATATTTTTGTGCGGAATGGTAATCCCCGGGATAAAAATTTTCCGCTATATCGTTAAGAGATTAAAGGCATTCGCCTCTATCAATTGATATTGTCCCGAGTTAATTGTTTTAGGTTATCCCCTACTTTATCATATATCAATTTGAAAAAACGCATCTCTCCCTAATCGGTGCTCTCTTACGAACATATGAACCCTGAATTTTTTCCGCTTTGTTTTAATCTGCGAGATCGGGGAAAGCGTGCCGTTTTGATCGAGAAATCCCCATAGGAAAAAAGAACGAAAAGCATTATTTTTCAAATCTAGAAGCCAAAATATGAGCATAACTGAGGACTTACTACGTTTTGTCGCTCTACTTTATTCGATGTTCTGTTGGAATATCGATTTGCCCCAGTGAGATAAAAAACTGGCTGCTAACAAATAATTTAAATTTAAATAAATTTTTAAAAAAACATTTGGAGGTTTAAATGAACATTAAAATAGCTCCTTTTTTAGAAATCGTTCAGATTGTTCAAAAAAAAAAAAAAAAAAAAAAAAAATTAATTTTGGCTTAGGCCAAGTGGTCTAAAGTAGTTTGTAATTATTTGTCCTTTAATTTTAACAATTTTCAAAAATTCGCCCGATCTAAAATTTCAAATACCTGTATATAATTTATTAAAATTACAGTCTTGGGATGTCTCATGAATTTTTTTTTCAAAAATATTAGAAGTTTTGACTTCAAAATACCTACAGAATTTAAAATATTAAAACTTTTTCTTAGAAAAAAAAAAAGTACCTACTCTTTAATTTTTTGGAGTACGCTTTTATTTGCGGAAAAAAATGGAAAAAATGATAAAAGAAGTATTATATAATACTTCTTTTATCTATTAGTTCGCTTATAATACTTCTATTAGTTCGCTTATTCGCGAACTATTTTCAATTTTTCTAATAATATTATTATATATTATTATTTTATTTTTTGAAACAAAACATTTAGTTTTATAACTCATTTACATCAAACACTCAGTAGTATAGCAAAGAATATTAAACCGAGATGTCCAGATCATTTTAAGCAATTAAAAGTATGTCATATTAATTTGAAAAAATCCAATCAAATTGGATCTGAAAAAAAAAATCAAATCGGATGTTAGCATTTAAAATCCAAAAAGTAGTTATTTTCTTAAAAATTTTAGTGAATAAGTAGTGATTAAAAAAATGCTAAGAATTATATCAGTTTCTGTGTTTCCTATATTATTATAAGACGAAACAATTGATTACTTCTTAGCATTTTTTTATCACTACTTTTTCACTAAAACTTCTAAGAAAATAACTACTTTTTTGGATTTTAAATGCTAACATCTAACTTTTTAATATTATTATTTTATTTTTTAAAACCAACACAATTTCGGAGTATATCAGTTTCATATGACTCATAATTTAACGTTAAAATTTTTTTTTTTTTTTTTTTTTTTTTTTAGTTCGACTGTATTTGTTGAGCTATTCGAGACTAGACCTTCTCATATCACAGAAGATTCTCATTCTCGTAATCGAGACTGAGACTCTATTCCGGTTTGGAGACAGTCTCGTCTCAGGGTCGTTCGAGACCTTCCTATTAATTAAATAAAATGCGGCCATACGAATACCGAATACGAAACCGTTTAATTTTCTGATTGCTTAAGGAATACTTTGACGTCTGTTCAAATAAGTTATCTTCTTACTTATCAGACTTATATATTTCTTAATAAATTAAAATTAAATTAAAATACTTTGAATTTAACATTACAAATAATGTCTATCGCACTACAATCTAAATAAGTATAATTAGATAAAGTTTTCTTGCAACATTTATTTTTAACATTTGCGGCCGATTGCTAAGGGAAAAAATTCAAGCTCCCGTACTGCTTAAACTAAACTCCATCCATAAACGATAATGACTTATCTAAGTGTAATTTACAAGTGCGTTTTACCTTTCATTCCACTGTGCATATTAGGCATTCGCATTATATAATACATTTTACAACATTTAACATATATCAGATAAATAATATGTATTGTAATTTATTATTTGGATAGAGGGATTGCGGCTTATTTATAGGAAAACCCCGCTTAAGTTGAAAAAAAAAAAAGTACCGAGGTTGTACAATCCCAAGAAAAAGTATGTTATAAAATTGGGTTATTAAAAACTTAAACATCGTTATAAAATTTTATAACAAAAATGAATTTCAGTTTCTTTATTTTTTTAGAATTTTTTTTTATTCTCTTCGCTTCCCGAATTTTCCATTTCTGTTTTTCTTTATTTTTGAGCCTTTTGTCAACCGGAAAATGCAAGAAATAAACCGACAATTCGGAAAAAGCTGAAAAATATTATAAACATTATTTAGCATTTTTCCGAAATAATTGGCAACTTAAGAACCTTATTGCCGCTTTTAAAATTTAATTGAAAAGTGGTGTAGTGGATAAGGACGACTGGTAAGTCGGCCACAAGGCTCGGGTTCTATTCCAAAAAATTTTTTGTTTTCTTTTTTTCCTCATGAAAAGTGATTAAAAAAGAGCCTATGAAGTCCCCATATGCTAAGTATAGTGCAATTCAAGCATAAAATTAATATATTGCTCAGTCAAAAATTTTAATTATAAAAATTTATAAATAGTTATAAAATTTTATAATGGGCCAAAAGGTTATAGAGTTATAAAAATTTTATAACGCACTTTTTTTGGGATCATTAAACTTTTACAACTTACAAAACAAATAGTACAATATTAAATATATATAAATATTATATTTATGTTACATTATATTATATTGTGTTTATACAAACATTATATTATACTTATATTATATATATAAATATTATATTAATATTTCTTTAAATCGGGTTAAAATATTTTTATCTTAAAAGGGGTTTTTTTAAAGAGTCAAATTTTTTTTTGAAATACTATTAAACTTTTTTAAAACATGCGTGTTCAAACTTGTCTCAATCTAAATTTTTATTCTCAATCAATTCATTTGCTTTAAAAAATTATTCTCTGCTTTATAGCTTCCCGGTATGACCATCCGGTACATCTTATATAACCAAATTCGACATTTTCAGAAGGATCGTAAAAGCAAGTTTGGACATGTCAAGAAACCTCGCAAAGAACTCTCTTATCATATTTCTCAACAATCTACGTTCAGAATTGTCATTTCTGCCCAATTTCGATAAGATTTTAGTAAGCAAATCCACCATCGATATCATGTTTTGCATGAGTTCATTTACCATATTATCCAGATTTTCAATGTACTGGCCTCGTCGATCGGGATCGATTAAAGGAACGTTGTTAGATGTTGTAGCTGCAACATTCGGACCCATTCCCTCGGATGCTGTGGGGGGCAACGCAGCAGGCGGAATATTAGCGCTGAAGTTGTTAACTTTCGGAAGTAGGCGGGGGTAAACTCCTTCGGTCAAAGCTCGTTTTGAACGTTTGCACTTTTTTGTGCGGTGAGCCTGACCGCATTTTGCGCAACGAGGTGCTCTAAAGCAATGCTTTCGAATATGGCCAATGCATTGGCAGTTGTAACATCTCGTGCTCCTGGGAGGTTCCACAGTGCAGGGACGACCAAACATTTCTCGAATGTTGAAAATGTCTCTGTTGTTGGGAGCACGCTTTATGTCTATGAAAAACATCGGAAGTATTTTTTTGGTTCTTCTGCTACGGATGTGACTAATTCTTACAATGTCGTGGCCTTCCCCTTCGATAGAAGCTCGTATAAGTAACAACGAGGAACGAGGATGTAAGTATTTAATTACCACTCGAAAACGATCCATTTTTTTAAAATAGTAGTGGCTATAGAAAATAGCTGGAGCGTATTGCTTTTACTATCTATAAGCACCCGGACCTGAAAAACTTGGCGTTGCCTGAGAGCAAATCTCAATGGAAAAAACGTTCCCAAAAAGCCTTTCGGGCAGCGAAGTAAAATCGGCACTTTGATATTTTGCAAGATCAATCGTCTTTTCCGCGTTTTTCAAGTTCACCACGTGCAAGCAATTTTCGGATATCGGCCTATATTTTATTAATTAATCTGCCCACTTTCGAAATATAACTGCGACTGAAGGAAAATCTGTGTTTATATTTTATTTGCTTTTCTCTCTCTCTCCTTTTTTTTTAATAAATCGATTCTAATTTTCTTTTTGATATATGCTAATGAGGATTAAAATTTAATTGAAAAATAAATGAGAAATTCAATCAAAATCATTAGAATATGTTTTTAGTGGTCGATTTTAATTCATTTCCCATGTACGATATATTCATTTCAATTAGACGGAACGGTTGATTTAATTAGTAATTGAATACTGATTTTCTTTTTTCCTGCCCTCGCGTCAAAAAATTTTCATAAATTTTTCAAATTCGGAAAATGCAATACGGTACAGTAATCCCGTTTAATAATCTCTCATTCTGATTAGTTTTTACAAAAATCAATTAGCTAGGGAAATTTTATGCGCGTGGGAAGAGAGAGAGGGCAGGAGCAAAAATCTCATCTATTTTTCTCTTTTTTTCCACTCCAATTTTTTTTTTCTAAAGACATTTAGCATATTGAAAATATCTAATTTAACATAAAAATTAGTGGATATATTATTTTGTTGACGACAAATGATTTTTCTGCCTTTTTCAGTATTTTTAACCCACTATATAAAGATTTTTCTCGAGACACATTAAGTTTACAACTAGGAAATTTCTGTAAAAAAACGATTTATAACTATTCGCTTTTTATAAGAAATTTTTGCAGAAATAAAAAATCTAAATTCCGTTTCTTTCTTTTTCTTTAATTTCTCATTTTTCGGTTTTCAGGTCTTAAAGTTGGAAGAAATAAAGAAAAATAAAATGGTTTAATAGTTTTAATTACATTAAAAAATGTTATATACCGATTTTAATAAGCGACTGAAAGCGGAGGAATTTATTTCGTATGATCACTGATCCGGTCGCTTGGCTCCGAACAAAACAATGGAATAGGGTTGTTTCGCACAATTTAATTTAATGTTTTAAACCGCTTAAAAAATTCGAGAAAAAAATACGAAAGCATTTTGCTTTGGAATTTTTTAGTTCCAGATTGCCATTAGCTGAAAAAAAATAAAAAAAATTGGGCCAAGAATTGATGCATTTGAAATGATTTCGAAAAGCGGGATGGCCTTTTTTGAACTAATTGTTTTTATCGTTCTGCACCTTGAGAATTAGCGACTATGTATTTCTTATTATGCACTGACGGCAAATAACAGAACGATAAAAACAATTGGTTAAAAGAAGGCCGTTTGTTTTTGGCCCCGCTTTTCGAAATCTTTTCAAATGCATCCCATCAATTTTTCGCTCGATTTTTTTTAAATTTTTTTTGAGCTAATGACAAGTTAAAACAAAAAAAATTACAACCCAAAATGCATTTTTATTTTTTCTTCTAACTTTTTAGGCGGTTTAAAACATTTAATTTAATTATGTGAAACAACCCTATTCAGACTGCTAATAAGTGTAAAATTTCACACTTTATCCGAATTTTTTTTTTTTTTTTTTTTTTTTTTTTTTGCGCTGAAAAAAAGTATTGCTTCTTAACGGAAATTCTGCATAGATTACACATCAAAAACACAAAATTATCCGTTTCTTTTTTCCTTAACGAAAATAAAAAAATTTTTACCAATTGAACTGCTTCGAACAAGTATATTTGAAGGCGTTGAAGAAAATAAATTTAATAAAACATGAACTTCAAAATCATTTAAAGTATACGGTTTTTGAGCTTTAGATCATTTTTTTAATCACTGAAATTCTTCAGGCTTCACTTAGTTTAAGAACTGTACACAAAAATGAATTTTGGACTAAATATTCACAATCTGCGCAAATTTCCGATAAAAAATAATACCTTTTTCAGCAATTTTTTTTTTTTTCCTTTCTATGGGCATTTTAAAAACTTTAAGGTCATTGCAGCACCTAAATATGCCGTTTAAAAAATCTGAAAAAAAAAAAAAAAAAAAAAAAAAAAAAAATAGCGTGAATAGTGTCATAAAAAAAATGCATCGATTCCCATATCAGATGTTCTAAATTAAAAAATTCGCTTTTCTCGACCTACCTACAATGGAGGTAAGAACACTACTATACAATACAATAGCGAAGCCTTAATACTTCAAAAAAATACAGAATCCGGATACAAATCAAAAACCCAAATCTAAAGCAAGATGCCAGCTAACGATATTGGCTCCGATCAATAAAAAGTTCGTTTTCTTTACTCTTGCAATTTTTTCTGTTCTGTTTATTAGAGTTTGCAAGTTCAAATTCGAAAATTCTAGTCTAAAATGAGACACCCTAGCCCACAGTCATAATTTTTAAAGAATTTTCTTACATCCCAATTTGCGTCTTAGATTTCTCTTAAAATTCAATCCCACTGACAAAGTACATGAAAGCTTGTCTTAGGCAATGTTTCTTATTGATCGCAAGATTTTTATCAAAAATACTTCTACCAATCATATAGGCAGCTATTAAAATGCAGTTTAGAGAAGAGTTCATTTTATTATTATTATTATTATCATCATTCATTTTTTTCGCTGTCATTTCAGCACTTAATGTATCACTTCAAAACATTTGAGTCAAAGATAAAAAGATAATGTCTTTTCATGACATTTTAATAAATTAATCCTTTCGTGTTGTCAGTCTAAGCCCAAAAACGAGCTTTTTTTTTTAATAGGGCTCGAGATAAAAGGACAAAAAAAAAGTTCACTTCATTACATTAAGTATTCATTTCAACGACAGTCCAATTCATTTAATCGAAGAAGGAACTTTTTTTTTAATACAGACAGATAAAATCTTGAAAAAAAAAGGGCTAAACTCATTTTTATTTCCCTTGCTGATCAATTACTTCAATACCACTAATGACGTCATTTCCGGAAAAAAAAATTTCCTCAACAGCAGATGGGGGATTAATGACGGTTAGGTTTGACACTATCGGTGACGCCTACGAATGCTTTCAAAAATATTGTGGTTGATGACGTTCATACGATAACAAAAAAAAAAAAAAAAAATAGATTGAAATTAATATTGAGACTACTCTTAATCACTTCGACTGTAAAGTAAACTGTTTCCTCCAAACGGTTCACTGAAAGAAAAAGAAAATGCTCTTCCATTTCATATAATGGAATTGCTGGTTGGCTGTTTTTTTTTTTTTTTTTTTTTTTTTAAACCGTAAACTGTTATTTTTTTTTATTGTTTTATTTAATTCTACCTTGTTACTTTATTTTTAATCTTGTTTTGTTTTTATTTTTATTTTTGTTTTTGTTATCTTGATCTGTCTGGAAAAAAATTTCTGTTGATCAATATAATATCTTAATAATTTGAAAAAGCAAATTCTCATTGCCTGACATTAATTTTGAGCCTCAACAGCCTCAATAGCAATTGAGCCTCAACAGCGATTTTCATGCCTCAACAGAGGCATCAAATAATATGGAAGAAAGAAAATTTAAAGACGTGGAGTAAAATCAGGAGCTTAATAATCAGCCAACGAATAGATCTCGTAAGGGCCATCTCGGCCATCTCAAAACTTGGGTAACTGAAGAATTAATTTTTCAAGCTTAAGCTACTCACAATCGTTCAAAAACTCAAGTTGTTAGTTATAAATATTGTTTCTGCCTTGTCATATCAATAATTCTTTGATTTAAAAGAAAAAACAAAGGAGCGAAAATAGCATATGGAAACTCTGCCTTTTAACTATATTAATTTTTGAGACATCGTCATCACGCTTACTTTAGATGTGATCAAAAAAAAAAAAACAGGATACTTGTTGTCTAAAAAAATGTGTCTAAAAAAAATCCTGAATCGTACTAGCAATCGAAAACACGAAATAATCAGTTTCTTTTTCCCTTAACTAAAATAAAATATTGTTTCTGCTATTGGAATTGCTTCGAAATAAAACTAAAGACTGATTTTTAAAATCGGAATTAGAAAAAGTATTTGAAGGCGGCGAAGAAAATGAATTTAATAAAACGATTACATTAAAGCACTTTAGGCGTCGGGACAAAATACTAATTTAGAGACTTGTGTCTTTGTAAAAAAACTCAAAGAAAAAAAAATTACCAATATTTAAGCAAGAGTTTAAAAAAGAAATCCGAAAAAACTAATAAAAATTGTATTTGACCTTGCTTTTGACAACCGTTTGATATGCCCTTAATTGCTTTCCGGTCCTCCATTTAAAAAAAAAAAAATTATCTCCCTAGTTTTTAAACCAAAAATCAAAGACTTTAAAGAAAATTTACACTAGGAATTGCTATTAAATACAAATTAACTCCGATGACACAGAAAGATCGTTTTTGAAAAAAAAAAAAAAAAAAAGAGCGACCTCAAAGGAACGATGTAATCATTTTAAAAAAAGAGCGAGAAAAAAAAGTGATTTTCTCTGAAGGGGGATTAAAAAAAAGGGGATCAATAATTACAGCGGAAATCTCTTTATTCATTCGTGACACTAATCGTTCTCTTCTCGCCCTATAATTTATACTTGTAAAAAGAATGAAAGGCTTGCTTTAACAGTAGACAGGGTGTTTTATTTATTTATTCGTTAATAAAGCGCAGTGGCTTTAAATGGACGCAAATTATTAGGAAAAAAATTTAGGAAAAACATTGTTAGGAAAAATGGATTAGGAAAAATAACAGGGAATCTGAATAAGATTGATGAGAATTGTTGCTCGGAAGCGGAATTTTGATATCTGGCACCAAAAGGATGGAGTATATTAGCATATTTCAAAGTATAGGGTGTTCAAAAAAATGAATCACTGCTTAAGACCTTAAGCACCTTAAGACCTAATTTCTGAGAGGAAGAAAACGTTTAATTTAGTTATATGTCTCCCGAACAAAACCTCCATTATTGGAAAAAGACATGGTAAATTCTATACCCTGTTATAGCTTATAAAGTTTAAATTCTAACTTTGAATTTGATTGGAAATTCCCATGTGCACATCTCCTCAATGACAATAAAATATATGCACTTTTTTTTTTTTTTTTTTTTTTTTTTTTTTGTAACCGTACTCAATGCAAGCATGCAATCATATTCAATCTAATTAAATGTGACGTGTTGTTTGATGGCATTTTTTACCCTTAATTTAAAAACTGTTATGAAGCAAAAAAAACATTTGTTTTTTGTTCCTAGCGAACGTTAATGATTTGAAGATTATAATTATATTATTTTATCAAGAATTTCATCTATGTTCCTTTTGGACATTTAATTAAATGCAATTCTTTTCTGCTTTTGTATCATGCAAGAGACGATACAGCTGGCTAATGAAAAAATCGACTGACGCCTGGAGGCAGCAGGGTCATTTCCTGTCGATTCATTAGTTGTCACTCGAATCATACAAGTGTAGCTTAAGCACTTAACAGAGGGAAGGGGTATTTCATTTCATACGTTAAGATTTGAAATTTTAAAAATTTGTCATTAAAAAATATTTGCTGCATTATTCTGTATATGTGAGTTCTTTTTGCAAATGACTGCTTGTTTCCTTCTGACAAAAAAAAAAAATCGGTAGTGCATTTAGCACTTTTTAGGCCAGAAATCTTAAACCAAATTGGTAACACAATCCATTCTTTACCAAAACTATTCATGACCGCAATCTATTTCCTACAATTCTTGAAAAAGAAAATAACGTTTGATCTCTGTAATATTAACTTGAAAAGAGTTCTCATTTTAAATATAAAAAATAAGAAAATAAAAATATCTTGGATCTCTAAAACGTCTTTGTGCCAATTACTTTTTTCTCTTAACTTGCTTCTGCTATGACGATCTTAAAATTTCATTGAAGCTACTAAATGTAATTTTAAAAAAAGATTTTCATTTCCACAGTTTTCCTTTTTTTTTTTTTTCAAATTACAGTATTTAAATTTATTCAGCTATTTTCTAATGTCCATTGCAAAAACGAATAAAAATACTCTCAGAATTTTCAACATTCTCAGATTTTAAGCATTCTCTTCGTTTAAAACACTTACACCTTAGCCCTAAAAATGGTTTACCCATAACAAACGGTGATCTTTAATTTACATATTTAACTTTCTGGCTCTGAGGTACAAAAATGTACCTCCCATGTTCGGAAACTTCATAATCTGCTTATAAGGCCGTATTTTAAATAAGTTATTTGATTCCTGCAAGCTTTCTCATTCTCCTCTTGTTTTAAGGGCGAGAATCTATCCTATCATCACAATTTTTTTTTAAATATTCACCTACACCTACAGACATAGAAGAATTTAAATAAATTCTTTATAACTTACTTAAATTAACCTGTCTTTCAGTTGACTAGTGAAATCTTCGTAAAGTTCACAAAAACTTACCTGAAAATAAAAAAAAAAGAAACAATATTAGATTAGTTATAAACTATTCGCAACTTTTTATCAATTATCAAGGCTAAAACCGTTGAGAAAAAAAAAATAAATAAATGTACAAGATGAAATTAATTGCAATAGTCAAAAAGGAAATCAAAAAATATACAGGTATCCGTTCTGATTTAAAGTTAAGGGAAAAATAAAATTTTTGAAAAAAAAAAAAAAAAAAAAAAAAAGATTTAGGCTATACAATTAGGATGCGTCTTCTGGCTGAAACCGATGGAAAAAGAGATGAACTCAATGAACAATAAGAACTCCCGATTTTAATTAACAGTCATTTTTTACCTTGACCGATTCACTTTTTTTTATCGATTTCATTTGAAAGCGGAGCACGTGGCTATATGTGTCAAGAACGAAGGAAATCGATTTTCGGAAGCTAAAAACTTGGTCATAAATTCTGTACTTTTAAAAGTTATCTCATATATAATTAGGGTGACTGTTACGAGGGGGTGTAAAATATTTGGCTGTACCTCCCCCCCCCCCTCCCCCTCTTAAAGTCACCAAAAAAAAAAAATAAATAAATAAATAAATATAAATAAAAATAAAAAATGCGTGTAAAACCAGAGCTCGGAATCTCTACTGTAACACATGCTTTCGATTTTCCCATTTCAAATACAAAAGGATTTTTCTAGAGATTCTAAAAGAGATTAGTCATTCAGCCATTTCCGGTCTTCGATAAATGCTTTATTGCGACTTTGTTTAAGAACACAAAGTCGCAGCATAAAGCAAATATGTATTTTTTCTTGTTTATCTTCATCTTTTAAGTCTTCATTTACTCTTACTTTATACCTTTCGAAAAAAAAAAAAAGATGCAGTATTTAGATGTTTTTGGAAAATCATATATTTAAGAAATAAATTTAACCGTTGATTTTTAGGAATCAATAAATGAGATTGATACAAAGGAAGACTTTTTTTTTGTACGATTATAATCTTACAGTAAAGCTGAAGATAAATTGAAATGGATTTAAACTACATTTGTCCCTCCTTAACTCGCATTATTAGAAAGAGATGGAGAGATGAAAAAATCGTTTTGCGATGCATTATTCTCTTCGCCAACCTTATAATTACTTTTAAAGTAATTTTTTTCTACATAAAGAATTGGGCATCTTAAAGCGAGTCACTACAGATAAAAGAAAAAGTATTTTCTATTTTTCTTACACTACTAAGAAGCTTTATTTCAACGGACATAATGGAAGGGAGGAATAACGGATCAAGCTCCGCCTTATTCCATTAATTGATTCCGTTTCGAATATATTCTAAATACGCTCAGCAGTCATTTTAAAAGGAAAATAGCGTCATACAGCAATAATAAAAACTGTTTCTAAGCAAGATTTCAGATTTTTTTTTTTTTTTTTTTTTTTTTTTGTGAACATTTTCTTGCGTTTAATTCTAACTTTCAGAATTCCTATGTATTATACTCCATTAATTGAACCCTTTCCCCCATACTTAAAAAATACTGCAATTCGAATTTTCCAGGCCCCAGTATTTGGAACCACCGAGTTTTCTTAGGAAAATTTAAAACTGTTAATCGATCAAAATACTGGATGAGTGCAAGTTTTTTTAAGTCAATGCAATAATTACTCTACTTACATTGTTCCGAAGCATGAAAAAACAAAAATAAAATAGAATGGGAAAACGATGGGGGAAGTTAGGAAAAACCAAAAAAATGAAAAATGAAATTGGTATCAATTAAATTTCTAATTTAATACCCGGACCAATTTTCCGCAAATGTTGCACTACACTTTACAATGTTTTAACTCTGGCTGCGATATTTTTCAGTCACTTTTGGTCCACTGCTTCTTTTTTATTTGACTTCGGATTATTAAAAATTTTGAAAGTAAAAATTTTAAATTTAAAGGAAGGATCCAATCAAAAAGTCAGCTCTAATCAAGAAATCAGTGAATGGCGAAAGAAGAATGAGCCTGAGAAAGTTAGTCATTCTAATCCTCAACTGACATCGGCAGTCATTTATTGCACCCTGGAATGTGTAGCGCCTTAAAAACGGCGATTAGACTTCACTACCCTTAAAATGTAATTTCCGTTTCACACCACCTCGGGTTCGAGGAAATTAACCCTTCATTAAAATTATCCGTGCATAGCAACAAAATTTCTAATCACGACAATTGTAATTACACATGTACTTATGATCAAAAAACAGTAGTGTAATATTTCCTGTAAGGAAACAATGTTTTTCTTATGGGAAAAATAGAGGAAATCGGCTGTTATCAGAGATTTTTATCCCATAGTTCATTAACCATTAACACCACGAGGGCGGAAAATAAATTAAGAGCACATTAAAAAAAAAGCATTAAAACCAGTTATTGGCAGTTTATTATTAATTGCATTAAAGGGTCATTAGCAGGACCTGTTCCCCCTTCCCCCTCCCCTCTCCTGTAAAAAAAATTAAATATTTAAAGAAGTTTTTGTTTTTGTCGCATACGCAGGGCCGGACTGGTTTTGAAAACCGGCGGGGAAATTTTTTCCGAAACCGGCGTCTTTTATTAAAGTTTTCTGAAATTACCAATTTACTTTTTCAGCCGTAACCCCCCCCCCCCTTTTTTCCTTAAACTTAATTATACTGAAAAAACGAGGATTCAATATTGTCAGGGCTGGCACTGAAAAAATGCTTAAAATTTAGATAAAACTTAGGCAAAAATATGTAGCAAATTATATACCAGGGTGTTCCTTATTTTGGGAATTTTCGAATTTGATGTCGGGGCGGGTGGAATCTCATTCTCTATGGGGCCCTAATAAACCCTGAATTTTTTAAGATTTTTTACTGAACGGAAAGGCGCGCCGACTTGAGCTTTAAGTTCCGAAATTCCCATAAGAGAAAAGAAATCGACCATTTTTTTTCCCGCGGAAAGACGTCGTTTCCTATCGGGAATTTTGCGTACATCACGAATCTGAAGTCCGTTTTTTTATATCTGGTTTGCCTTTTGATTTAGAGGCCAAAATATGAGCAAAACTTAGGACTTAGTGCGTTTTGTCACTTAATCAGGTTTTCTTGCCACATTTTCTCCTTTAACTCAAAAGCGATTTTAACACAAAGCTCAAAGATAGAGATCCCTTCGTCCTAAAAAAAGCAAAAATAAAAGAGCGAAAAAAAAGCAGAAAAAAAAAATTAAATGAGAATTTGAGACTTTATAATTTAACTTATTTAAGGGACGGATAATTTCACCAGCGCCTTTTTGCATCTGGATCTACCGGCTCACCAGGAAATCCCCTGTATCCCTGTGGGCCAGTCCGGCAATGCCGGCATATGGCACTCTGTTTTATCTATAAATCTTTAATCATAGAAAACAATTTTTCCTCATAGCCTACATAAATCATTTTCAGATAAATATCTTTTTTTTAAACATTGATTAAAGATTTTCATTGAAATTAATTTTTTTTTTAAACACACCAACGCAATGAACTTAAAGTGGAAATGGAATTGTCATTATAATGATTAACCAAACACGGAATGTGTGACTAGTGCACTTTTAAATGCATCATGCATATAACACTTCTATTTTAAAATATAGGTCTAACCCTTGAATTATTTTCCCGACAGCACTATAACCTATCATGCAAGTAAATCGTTATCGCTATCAGGACTCATCAACGTCGTGTGAAGAGAGAAGGGTTTAATTCAAAGGGACAAAACTATACGTCTAACAGTAAAAAAAAAAAAAAAAAAAAAGAAGTCATTCCCTCGTGCATTTTATACACTGCATCATTTATTGTTGTTTGAATAGACGAGGCCGGTGAACTCTTTTAAAGGCTTTTAGTCATTAAGCTCAATGCTTCTTCCTACCTGTTATTAAACGTAAAGCTTTTCTAGTAACTTCCTCTGTTATCTCTACTCAGCGTCATAAAAAATTAAACGTACTGATAACCGGTGTACTTTTAGCGTAAATTAGTTACCAAACTTCCTTTAAAAAAAAAAAACTTTTAATCGAAGCCTTAACTTTAACGAGGTTCCTAATTTTAGAAAGCAAGCAAATTAATCGTTTTCAATTACTATTTTTTCTTTCTGGAAAATGCTTTAAGGGTGCTCTTTACCGATTAGGTATATTATCACCTGCTCGGACAGACCTTATTTTAAAATAAAAATAAATAAAAAATTAAAAATCTGCTGAAGAAATAAAGTTGTCATGATTTAGGCCTATTCGACTGCTTTAAAAAAATGTAAAAGAAAACGTTTTGATAAGATCTTGGTAATAAAATCCACGTGGATTTGAGTGCAAAAGGAAATGATTTTTATTTGTTTTTCCAAAGGGTTATAATGTCGTTACAAATCGGTTTCCCGGTTCCGTTTTTATTTCTCTCCCCTATTTCACTCTTTTCATTTATAATTAATTGCTGATGTTGCTCTTAAGCAATAAAAAATCACTAAAATGGGGCAAAGGAAACCACAGATGCCTTAATTCAACACCCTTCATTATTTTCACCCCGTTACTCTTAATTCATCGCACCTCAGAAACCTCTTTAGAAACAATCACGCGATTTTTTTCTAACGGGAATTTTTATGCTGGGAAAATTAATTGCAGTAAAAAAAGGTTGCCAATGCACATTAATTGTCTTCCGTTGAATTACAACTTATGGATCTGCAATTTTGAATCGAATTTTTAGCTCTTGCATTACGTGAAAAAACTTGAGCCCTTTAATCTCATAAGAAGCATATTAACTTTCACCTTTCATTTTTTATCCTGTTCGAATTTTAAACAATCGAAGTGAAGTAGGAAATAAAAATACCATCATTGGCTTTTCTTGACCTGCGAACCGATTCATATTCCAATAACGTTAGCCTGGTTCCGATTCCAACTCCAGTTACGATTTTTATCAAAATCTAATCAGCATAACATCCCTGATTTAAAGCTAAAATTTGCTTTGTTTTTTTTTTTTTTTTTAATTGCGAGGTGCTAAATCTAGACTTTTGGCCAATGAACGGACACTTAAAGATTGACCGAAAATGTTAAATTAAATATTATTCTAGTATTTTATTTCCCAAAAAAAATGATAAAGGAAATCAATTTCAAAAGGGAGATATGACAATTTTACTAAAAGCTTGAATTGCAACATTAGAGATACGAAAAAAAGAGTGGGGTGCAGCTTTTTCGCAAAAATTGCAGTTTTAAAAGGAGAAATTTAATTTACGAATTTTTAGAAGATAGGCTACACCTATATGCAAGTGATTTTAAACATAAAACTTTATACGATCATTTAGCTGACCAATCAGATACGTTCCAGCACCTCCCTATATTAATTTCAATCAATTAATGTCGCAAAATTAATTAGCGCAGACTCTCTCGGGGTCTGACCTTTCAAACGACAGACAATGAAACTGATGCGCTTGTCTCCCGAAAAAATATATATTGCATCAGTTGCATCAGTTAAAATTTAATTGCTTTTCAGCAATCGGTCGGAATAGTTAAAAAAAAAGAAATGTCGCTTCTTCGTTACCTTCGGGTTTTATTTGCTTACTCACTAGTGTTTTGCTTTTCCTTCATTTTGTATTACATTTTCTTTTGGGATAAAATATTTAAAAGGTTTAAGCAGTGCTGATTTGAAAAAAAATTGACTAAGAGAGGTGTTATGTACAAAGTGTCCGCAAAAAGGGGAAAAAAGTGTTAGTGTAGAAGTGTTTTTTCGCTTTTTACAAAAGGTACTTTAGAAAAAATCCTGATACTGTAGAAACTTTCTGTCCGATTTTATGGTTAATTTTCTGATTTCTTCTTTAAATCATTAAAAGACTGCGTAAATCGAACAAAAAAAAAAAAAAAAAAAAAACTACTTTTTTTCAGTGACGACTAAGAAATATTTGTTTTTCTTTTCTTTTCTTTCCAGTAAAACGAAGACAATGGATTACGTACAGATTCGTATTACGATCGTGCACGATGATAGATTCGTTATGTTTTATATTGATAACGATATCGTTTTTATTCCGGAGGAGCTTTTAAACGATGATTCCGTTGTTTTATTTGGCTACAGTTAATGAAACTACTAAACTTAGTGATTAAAGTGAAATAAAACAAAATCATAAAATGAAACGAAACAGCCAAGACGGGGAAATCAATGAACCACAATCAAAAACGGACTATGAGAGCGAAATTTATTTCTGGTTACGAATAACAATGTTACTGCTTCTCATTATTATAATTGTGGTTACCATTGTTATTTTAAAAACAAAAGGATGTGATGATTTCAACAGAAGAAGAAAATTTCGTGGTGAAAGGTAAAAAAATAAATTGGCAATTAAAAGTGAGGATCTGACCCATATTTGAACCATCTTCTTCACCGGGGGTAGAGTTTCCCATTTTGAATCATCCGCCAGTT
>CM075209.1:4098057-4164762 GCA_037577465.1 Liposcelis bostrychophila | reverse complement strand
GCACTTCTATAATAATTTTCAAATTGATTAACATCCATTGAAGCAAAGTGTGATCCAAGGTGGTGAGTTTTAGATTCATGACTTGTTCGAACAGGAACGTGAAAGGTCGAAACGAAGGTTGGATTGATTGCAAGCGTATTGTGAAGAATTATTAGTGAGGATCGGATTCGTCAATATTTGCAGGGAGCACAGGTACATAAATTAATCAGAATTTTTTAAAGCTATTTCCAACGGTTTAAAGTAAAGCGGTTTATTGATTTACATGTCCTTTTTAAAGCTGCAGAAATGAGTCAAGTTTCACAATTTTCTCCATATTTTGTCCAGGAAGACAAGAAAATTATAATGGCAGGCTTATCTCATTTTTTGCTTTCTGAGCTTTTGAAACCTTTAGAAAAAAACAAGGTTGAAGAATTTACAACGTTATGTTCAATTACTCGTTATTTCCTTTTCAGCAAGCTGGGAATTCAAATTTAATACTTTTTAGAGTTTTATCATTTAGTTTGTTTATTAAGAAATACGTTTTTGACTTCTTATATATTCCCAATATTTATTCCTGTTATACAAAAATCGTAAATGTTTCAAAAATCAAAAAAATGTTTTTGCTTTTAATTTTTTGCAGACTTGTTGATTTGCTGTAGCTTCAGTGCCATCATGACAAGAATAAATTGGATGTGGAAGCTTTACAAACAGCCAACTGGGAAGTCACAGATAATTGGTACAATTTTTCACAGTCTGGATTTTCCAATTTATGGTTTTGAAGGAGAAAGTAAAATACAAATTCATAAGGTGAATTTTTTTAAACTGTAAATGTCTTGCATGAAAATTGTTATCGTTATGAAAAAGGAATTTTATAGTATTCAAAAAAGATTGGGGGTTTCTGATTGTAAAGTGATTGTGGAAAAGTTTGCTCATGTTCTATTATTATTGTTCTTTTCAGTTTCAATTAAGTACCAGCACTTTCAACAAGCCATGAAGAAGGATTTGCATTTGAGTTGCTTAGGTGTTAGAGCTTTCCGAAATGAAATCATTTTAGAATTTGAAGATTGAGCTGTTCATCGTGTATGTCATCATGCACTTCAGATTTGCATGTAAGTAAAACTCTTTTTATGGACATTATTGTATAGTAAAGGATATTTGTTTGAGCTGAAAATTATTTTGATAGAAACTATGGAAACATGAGCAGAAAAAAAAGTTTACAGAAACAGTAGAAAACTTTTCCAGAAACCATCAAGTCTGATTTTAACTTTGATGTGATTTTTTCGGCTGTAACTTGGAAATTTTCTAAATTTAGTTTTTTTTCTAAATTACAGTCCTGTTAATGGCAGTTATATACCGTTATTAACCCTTTTTTTGTCATTTATTTTAAAATAATCTTTTAAATTTTTAGGTTTTCAAGAGTTATATTGTACAAATCCAGAGACAAAGGGAAACGATGCAGCTTCCATCAACAATTACCGACAGCAGTGTAGCAGTAGATAGTTAGCAGCAAGAAGATTAGATTGCTGGATTAGGTTGCTGGACAACCATGGTTAGTCTTCCAAATTTTTTTCTTTTCTTTTTTTTTTAAATTTTTGTAACTGTGAAGGTGTCTAGTACCTGAAATAAGCAGGTTTTAAAGCATTTGCAGTTAGACATAGCCTTTGCTTTTGTATAAGTATAAAGAACTTTTTTTATTTGGGGCAGATTTTAAATTTATATTAAGATTTGGTATGGTTAGGCCTGGAGAATATCAAGATCCACATTTCCAAGACACTTTTGCCTATTTTGCTATTGTTTTAAATGTGATTATTACCATAGCCTTTGTACCCATGTCAGCTAATTTTATTGTTTTTAACATACTTATTCGACATTTTTAAATCTCTACTTAAATTATTTAGTCCATAACTACCTTTAGCCTATAGCGCTTTTTCTTTTATCTTGCGTCTCAGTTGCTGCTCTTGATGAAGTCTTTGCTGCTGAAGGGTTTGTCGTTCGAAAACATGAACTTTACGGTTGAATTCAGCAGGGTCAAAAACACCTTATATCTTTGCTGAAGCCTGGTAAATCGAAAATCTTTTTTCCACCGAAAGAAAAGCTTAGTCCGTCATTTCTACAGATTTTTTCAAAAACTTAGGGAATCCATTTTTTTGGCTTATATGGAATTTCCGAGGTCGCTAAATCCGAATATGAGGTCAGTTTTTTGATCCGAGCATTTTCTGAGGCGTGGGAGCCATCTTCTAATTTACCCAAAAACGGTTTTTCTCGATTTCCCGCTCCGCAATTCATCCGATCAAAAAACCGACTTCACCACTGGATTTAGGAGAGTCAAAAACCCCCGGAAATACTGAGAAACCCTGGAAAAGTCCAAATTTTTTTTTTCGTCGAAAAAAAAGGAAAGACTATAGTCTTTGCATTTTTGTCGATTTTGGCGAAAATTTTAGGTGTCGATTTTTTTGGCTCTTAAGGGGTTTTCGAGGTCGCTGAATCCGAATATGAAGTCCGTTTTTCGATCCGAGCACTTTCCGAGCCAGGGGAGCCATTTTTCGATTCTCTCAAAATTTATTATTTTTTTTTATTTACTGCTCAGCAACTCATCTAATTATTATTTTTTATTTACAGCAACTCATCTAATTAAAACCCGACTTTATCGATTCAAGCTTTTGTTGGACGCTCTCTCCTTTATCTTGTTATCTTAAGATATTCGTCGATATTATGATACTAATGTTTTGTTTGTTTTTTATTTTTTTAGGAGTCAAACCGATGAATGGAATCTTCGATGATCATTAACGGCCTTCAGCTTTGCTTCAAAAAGTTGGAACAGCTGAGGAAGAAAGGATCCTAAACACGAGCAACGAAACTATACCGGATAGTTTAGTTAGGGTACTTAATTTCATGAGGTGACAGGATCTAAAAAGCTTATACGAGTTCGAAAAAAACGAATAAAGATATCATTTATTGTAATTAATGTAAAGCCTTCTGATATGACCACCCACGATTATCGCTTATTTTATTTTAAATTAAAAAAAAAAAAATTTTAATGTGGGACGGGCGCAGGAAATCGAGGAGGGTGGGCGATTTCCTGCCCCAAGTCGTAAACGTTCATACTTATGGACGTTTTCACTTGGGAGGGTGACGTTTCAGAACTTAAAATGATGAAACGTCCCCATCGAGGGGTGCTGTTGCGTTAACTTTTTTTTTTTTTTTTTTTTTTTCAATTTTCCAAGAAAATTGTATTACTTTTTTTTTAAATGTTAACGTGAAAGCTCCTCTCACAGGTGGTCGAAGCGGGCTACTCTCCGAAACGAGTCAGGCGATCTGTATCGTGAGGGATAAGTAGTCACATGAGGTAGTACATACCTGATCTTCTTTGGTTTTTTGCCAAGGCACAGGTGTTAGGCTAGGTTTTTTTTTTTTCGTTTATGTCAAGGTGTCGAAGGAGAAGTTACCGATTTTATATTTTAATATTGGTAGTTTCTTTTTTGAAAGTTAGGAAGAGGTTTAAAAGCCTCTGAATATTTTGGGAAAAAATATTTTTTCCCCTTCCTAGGGCATCGCGGTTAGGGACTTCTTACAATTTACAATTTAAGAACCTGTGTCTAGCTTAAAACCCCCAAGGTCGTGGCCAATAGACACTTCTCATTGGATGTCAACTGTTAGGTTTTATGTCTGACGACTTTCTTTTTTTTTTCTGCTATGGAAAAGCAAACCGAAAAGTTCAACAGTGCATTTTAATGCAAAATGCACTGACTCAATTTTTTGCTGTTTGACTTTTCCAAGCAGAGACCTGCGATCAGAACTTCTTTTTTCGCTGATCTTTTCCTTTCCTATCTCGAAATGTTAGGGAAATGTTAGGAAACTTTTACCTAATTACTTTTTCTATATGCTTTTATTTTTAACTCTATTATTATTCTTATTATCATCTTCCTTTTTTTTTTTTTTTTTTTATTTTATTTAGGCGTATTTATTTTCTTATTTTATTTAAATTTTCTTTTTTATTATTATCTTGATTATTATTTTTAGTTGCATGGCTTTCTTATTCCAAATTCATACCAAATGTTAAGGTAATTTTGAATAATTATCTTGCCATTTTGGTTATTTCCACTTAAATTTTCCAACCAATGTGTAGGTAATTTTTAGGAATTATCTTAGCATTAGGTTATTCGTTATTCGAGAGATAGTTTTCAATAGAGCTTGCGGGTGAGTCAAATTTCTCGTCCAGTGCTGCCATCCCCCCCTTACTCACCCTAGGGCGCTATTTTTCCCCGTTTGTCAGGGTAACTCTTAGTAGTTATTTTGGCAAGTCGGTTTTATAAAATACTTTTTACACTCTCTGATCGCAGGTAGCTTTTTGCACTCTTCGCATTTTGATTATACATCCTAGAGATCTGTCTGGAGCGAACCGGTCCAATGTCCCAGTAGGGTAGTACGAGGTAATGTGGCGAACACGTCCTGACCTTTCATTTCTCACCTGACGAGTTGGAGTAGCACATGTGCGCTGACAACCACCTTTGGGTATGCTAAAACATAAGGTATTAAACAAGCTGCTTGTTTAATGCCTTATAAGGCATACTAACATCTCCCCTTCCTACTTCGCACGACTTGAGCTAAGAGTTTCAATCGGGCTGACCCTTTACATTTAAACTTGGTTGCCTTTTCAAGAAGTTATTAGAACATGGCAACGTTTACGACTTGCATTGGTATCCGAGTAGTAATTGGTTATCTCGATTGGAGAGCTTAGCAAGGGTCGTGCGAGGTAGGAAGGGGAGATGGCAGCACTGGACCCCCGTTTAAAAAAAAAAAAAAATTCTAAGAAGACCCTCTTAACTGAACCGCACGCTCTTTTTTTCATCATTTTGGTCACGTGACCTGTGACGTCATGTAGGTTTCTTGTAAATAAGTATACGGTATATTTCGTTTTATGTATTTTTATTTTAAATATATTTTATTATTACAATTACATTTTTTTTTCCTTGTGGAAGTAGAATGATAATTTATTCTTTACGATTTTTTAATGGTTTTAAATGGCAATTCAAAAATGCTGTTAATTCAATGCGTATGTCGGTTGCAAATCTTTCTTTGCAAAAGTCTTATTTTTAACAGGAAACTTTCGAGCAATTTTTATGATGGTGTCACCTGCTCGTTCGTGTTATTTAAACTCCACGAAACGCAGAGTTAAAATAATTCGAACGGACAGGAACACTCTTCGGAAAATTTTCCTGTTAAAAATATGATTTTAGCAATACAAGATTTTTGCAAACTTATAACGCATCGAATTAACCTTCATTTTGAATGGCCTTTTAAAACCATTAAAAAATCGTAAAAAATTGCTATCACTCCAATTTTTTTTAGTATTCAGATATACCATAACATTGAACTCAAAATCAAACTACCGATATGCTAGCAACAATACTGTTATTAAAAGAAATTATGATACTAGACATCAGCAACTATCTGGCAATTTTTAAACGTTTTTGATAATACCAATCTAAAAGAATTAATATATAAGCAGCCCTTAACAAATTATGATCAGTACTAATAAAATTTATCTGTGAAAATTAGATTAAGTACAATCAAGTATTTAGATGTTTTGATCTCTTCGTAAAAAATGCTAACACAACAGTCAAATCGCCGAATTAATTCGAATTAACCCTGACTCCACAGACCCGCCGAAAAAAAAAAAGTTTGAAAATTTTCCGAGTGGATGTATCTACTGGGACATGTAAATAATTAAAATTTAATTAAAAAGTCAGCCAAAATGCTGACAATTTTTTCGGAAAAAATTTCCATCAAATTTCGAGATCAAAAACTATAAAAAATTAATAAGTTTGGAATTAAATAGTAAACGTTGCTGATGGCAGTAACAACTTAGATTACAAGATTACGAAAACATCAGTATTTACAGCCTCATCAAAATTTAAGATACCGCAACTTTAAACGGGACTTTGTGATACTCCTGCCATGTCTTTAAAATTCACTTATTGCAAGTGCTTCAGACAACCTTGATGAGGCAACTAATGTTACTAGCATTTTTCAAAAAGAGCCACTTTAAATCTTCCGAGCAACTTCAGCCAAATTCTAAAAGGATTTAATACTTTCCGATTAAAAAAACAAAATACTAAATTAAGAGTCGTGTCAAAACTTTAACGTCTCTGACCTAAATCGGAAAGTTTGTCCTTCACTCCATTAATTTTTACATTTAATTTGCTTAAAACAGGACAATGTCAAAAAATGTTGGCAAGGCTTTCAAAAATAATTCAAATATTACATACAAGATAATAGTATGCAAACCCCGAAATCTCAATTTTCAGATTTGATAGCATGTAAAATTTTCAAATTTAAAAACTCAAGGCAACCCATCCCGGAAACTTCAATTTTGATTTAAAGATTTCTAAACTTAAATGGATTTAAACAAAAAAAAAAAAAATTGGCCACATAACAATGACTTTTGCTCGGCAATTTAAAGTGGCAGTGGTCAGAAGCAGATAAAAAAACTTTACGTGTAACATTTAATGTGGGACATGTTAATTCATACAATCTGTCGAAGTTTTAAGTTTTCAAAAGGTCAGATAATTTGTAAATTAAAAAATTTCTGAGTAAGAAAATGTTGAAAAAGCTTACGAAATCTCACGAACGATTAGGAAGTTTGCAAAAATCATAAAACCTATAAACCCTATAAACGAATTTTCGTATTTGCCGCTGAAAAAAAAAGCTAACGTTTTTTTAAACTTTTTTTTTCCAGCTTTCACAAAGAAAAAAAAGTTCCTTTAAAAAATACTATCTTATAAAGCTAAATTAGCTAAGTCAACTTCCTTGTTTCCAAATGTGAGTCATCGACTAAATGACAAAATTACGACATTAAAAAGAATTAAAAAAAAAAAAGACTAATTAATTTTTTATCTGCTTTCTAACGATTGGAGAGTTCAGCGTTACAGTTTATCTAGGGTAGGTTTACCTAAGTATCGGACAGCCTGGAATACGGAGGCAGGAGTAGAACGATTTTGCTACAAGTCTTAGCGATAACCACTCAGAAAATTTCTAGCACAAGCAGTGAAATCTACTTAAATGATATGGAAAACTATTCGTCCGTCAAACGAAAGAGTTTTCTATCTGAGTTCCCCATTATTTTAATAAATTACACAATCTTTTTTTTTCCCTCGAACGAGCAAGAATACAATCGAAATAAGTCAGTGAAAATAATTAGTGGCCTAAACCACTGACATTTTTTTTAAAAAATATTGAAAAATTAATTTAAGTTGAAAAAATACTAAGTTTCCTAACGAGCTCAATTTTAAGAAAAAAAAAAAAATCCTACATCTCGCGATAAGTTTTAAAAAAAGTCCCCTTACAGATTGACATAGCAGCAATTGTCTCACATCTTTTAAAAGCATAAAATGGAAATCGCCAGCCCGTCCGATAGTAGGTGTCCCTACCCTGCGTTTTGTACATAAAAATTGTTTAAAAAATCTTTGGCATAGAAAAGTTCTTAATAGGAAGCCATCTTGACTTTTGGAAGCTAAAATGACAACGGTTTCTGGCAGCACGGAAGTTCCACAAGGTCGTCGTCCGGTTTTCATCGCTGGTTATGATGAAGGCGGCAAATATAATAATCGATGTTCCTATTGTAGATGCAAACTCCTGATGATGAACGGCCTAAAGAAAAAAAAAAGAAAGAAAAAAATTAATATCAATTAAAAAGTCAAAGAAATTAAATCAAAGGCAAATAAAGAATTAATTAATTCTTAAAATTAATAAAGAATAATCTACGCTTTTTTTTAAGCAAATTTATTCGCCTTAAGATTTTAGCAAGTTAAATTAAAGTTCAAAATAAAGCTTTGAGCTAACAGAAATCCTTCAGCCAAACCAGATTTTCTTATAGAATCAAATTTTAGCCTTTACAAAATTTTTACTCGCACCTAAATCAAACTGACAATTAAACCTAACACAAAGCGGTGATTTCAGTTCAAGAAAAGACAAGGGAATCTAACCAACCCATCTAAGGTTTTTTAAACTAAAAGAAGAAATTTGAAGAAAATCTGAACATCATAAGAAAAGATGAAATGATAAATCTATTCTTATTCCTAATTACAGCAATTTTTTTTTTTTTACCTACGATAAAACATAACTTAGTTTTCAAAATTTAAAAAAAAAAAAAAAAAAAAAATACTAGACTTATAAGTCACACCATTAAATCTACCTTTGAACAACACAATATTGGAGGCTTAATCAAGGTGTTTCTAAAAGTGCACATTTTTCATATTTTTCACTGAACTCATCTCAACTCTTTAAAAATAATTTTCAATGAATTTTATGTCCCAATGAATATCTTGCTAAGTGGTAACGTCAACAATTTATTTTTAAAAATAAAGTTTTACCAATGGTAATTATTCAGTAAAATTAACAATCAAATACAGTTCACATATTTTCAAGCAACTCTCTAACTTAGTCCTCAGCATCAGCTCAATATCAGCTTAGTAAATAATGTAAAACTTGTGTCCTACTTATATTTCATTTCTTAACATTCGATCAAGAGTTCACAAACTAAAAACTCAAACAACTTATCCAGAAAATTTATTACCTAACGCCTTTAGGATTAAAAGCATTTCACTTTTAGCAAAATTTTAAAGTCCATTCACTGTCGCAAGCATACCCAATAATTAACCTACATAAAACATCAGACATCTTAGAATCACTGTGGTCAAAATCGTTCAGTTTTAAACTAGGTTTAAAAAACTTAAAGAGGAATAGCAGTACGGCTGGCTAAACATAGCATGTTAGGTTGTAGTAACAATAAAAGCTAAATAATAAAGCTTGCATTTTAATGTTAAAAGTAGATAAATTGGCAATTCTAAAATTAAACTCACAGCAATTGCGTTTTGAAATCATGTTTTTACCATTTGCTCGGAACACTAGATATTAATTTTAAAACAAGTTTGAGATTTAATTTAAACTGGTAATTTATTTGAAAAAAGAAACTTACCACAAAACCATTCGGACGACCTTGGCTGAACTAGTACTTCATCGATAATTCAACTATGTTGTCTAATTACTTTGGTTTTTGCATTTAAAATCTCAGCCTGTATCCACTCATGTAAACTGCATGCTCATACCAACTGCTTCTTCGAAAACTCAATCTTTATGAAGATCCTGAAAGAAAGAACAAACAAAAATCTCCTTAGAATTGTAGAGCAAAAAATTATTTTCCAAATGCATGATATTTAAACAAAAAATTAAACATAATTCGAGTTAAATTTGCCATTTAAATGTAACCAAATGTTCAACCTGAAAACCATTCAACATTTTGATGATTAACAATCATGTCTCAATAAATTTCATACGATCTGATGAAAAATATCCATGATATTTAAAAACCATGACTTAAGAATATAACGCAAACAGCAGTAGCCTAAATTCCATCGTTACATTATATTAGGACAATTATGCAATGCTTTGGACACTTATTTTCCTATCCTGTAGGTTTCTTTACAAAAGAAAATTAAAAACTGCTATTAAATACTGTCAAAAGCACTTCTTTCTTCTAAATAATTACCATTTTCATATGATTCTAATTCCTGTTTAAATGATCATTTTTAAGATTAGGTAATGTTCAAACACAGAAAAAATATAATGTGGTTTTTCTGTGGTTCAAACTCGCAGTTAATCAAAAACTTAAAAAGACTATCTATCACATTAAAATTATTTCACCAGCCAGGAAATTACTTTACAGCGTTGCAAACCCAAAGGAAAATCCAAGACGTTTAAAAAATTGTAATACAGAACAAGAACACCTGCAGTTAAAATTTCACAATGTGTATAATCATTACGCACGAGTGCGAAATTTCGAAAAAAAAAAAAAAAAAAAAAAAAAAAAAAAAAAAGACTAATGACTTTATACTAACGTCTAATAATACTTCAGCAGCCGAGAAATCGTTACTTCAAAAGAGATAAGACCGACAATCGAATTTCAAAGACCCAAATTCATTTCTTCGAAGAAAAATTTATAACCACACGAGGATTATAAAAATCCAACACCTGCAATCAACTCACCTCGTTAAATGTAGGCTGAATGAAATCTCCAAGGATTTCTGGATTGACACTTGATGTTTTTCATTAAGCCAATTGAACACTGGACGCGATGTTCCTTGATTAAAATCCAACACCAAATTTGCTTTCATCTTCACCGACGCCATGTTGAGAAGTGGCCGGAAATGCCACCGCCACCACCGAAGACTGATTTTTGTTCCCGTCGGTTGCCATAGAGTAGAATAATAGTCTGACGTCAGACGTCACAAGTACGTTCAGAACTCTAATTGGACGAAAAATGGCGCCGTATAGAGTCTTTTGAATCTTTTTAAAGAACCTACAAAAAAAAAAAAAAAAAAAAAAAAACATGTTTTTGTCACTTAATTCAAAGGGGTTTCCATATTATATGAAGAGGAATTAAATGCCTTGCCGGCATTAAAGTCAAATTAGATTAAGGGAAAACACAAAATTAAATTTGAACACAGAAAATGGGAGAACAAGTACTTGAGTCTTTAGTTTTGACAACTTGAAGCAATTTTTTCTAATGTTTCCATTTTAATAATTGCGTACCTTCTACTTAAAATCTGGATAAATATTAATGGTTACAAAACCATTTAACACAACACATCAACATTTTTCTTATATAGATGAACTGCCATTTTTAATAAAAAATAAGGCCAGATAATTTTACTTTTGGATCATGTATCCAGATTTTTGTCTATTTTGATCGAACACTAGAACTATTGTATCCATTATAAAATCTTTCTAAAGGTTCAATGAAAACTGATGATTTTAAAAAAGCAACTTACTAAGCAACTTATGATAACCGTCTGACCTGATAATTAATTATATTATTCAAATAATTTGTTGTCTAAAAAGAATCAAATGACATAATATAGATCATAAACTGTCCAATGTTACATTCAAAAAAGCGTGAGGATTACCAAATTTCACAAATTCAACTTACTCATCTCTTCAAATTGATAACACAAGTCATCTTAATAAGCTTTTTACTTGATAAATGTTCATTATGCATGGTTCTGGTACTCAGCACAACACTTGCTTGAATGACGCTTATAATAGTACACACTACAATTCTTAGAAAGTTAAGTCATTACGTTCTTAAAAAATTATTTTCTAAAATTTAATAAGACTATCATCAAAATCAGAAGACAGGTTTGATGAAACTGAAATTTTTTTTAAGTTCGATCAATCACTGAAAAATCACTTCCAGCAGGTTATAAAATATTAACAACAGCTAAATGAATTTGGTTATTAACTGTATGCTCGAATAATGTCCTCAACTACAACAACTCCACATGCCTTAACGATATTTTTGCAGTAAAAAATTTAAATCAAGAAGAACCAACAGAATCATCAGCCTCATACCGATTTTCTTTAAAACAAATAGTCACTTTTAGTTTGTCAAACAATTTGATTTTACAATTTTCCAAATACCAAGAATTACTCCCTACCAAGTTTTTGAAGTTTTCCAAAACAGCTAAGCCAAACTGGCAATCAACTCTTTAAATTTAACTGTGACTTTTTTAGTTTCGATTTGATATCCAGCCCATGTATTTATGAGCCTTAAATGGTTTTAATATGAATTAAATAAATGTCTTACCAAGATCTTGAGTAAATCCACAAGTCATTTTAAACAGAAGCTGATGGTTTGCCTACAGATGATACTTTCCTTATCCCATCACATCCAACTACAATTTCGGAATGGGACCGTTACTTGTTTGTTGGCAAACTTCATTTATACTGTAAACAAAAACAAATAAGATTTATTTATTGTAATGTAAAAAAAAAAAAAAAATAATAAAATTATTCTTTAATTTTGTTTAAAATGTTTTTTAAACAAAAGTTTAGCTGCTGCTGGTAAGAAAAAATTAAAGAGACAGAAAATAAGTTCATAGATTGAAAGTCAAAGAGAGGGTCAGTAAAATGTTTTTTTACAATTGAATTTTTCCACGTTCTTTTTTTTGCAAAATTATAGATCATATTTGCTTACAACCATGTGAAGATTCCTAGTCTCTTAAAGATTAAACAAGTGGCTTTAAAAATAAGTTACAATAAAATTTTAAGCTTCGATTATAAGGCACATTTTTACTTCATGACCGTTTCCTACAAAAATGTAGGTCTAAAAACAGGGCAGGGGATTACAATATTATCACCAGTGTTTTATTTAAAACATGAAGGCAGATTGCTGAAATGTTGAGACCACGCCTTGTTAATCAACATTAAAAGTTAAAATATAAATAATAAATTCTTTTTTCTTCATGCTTCAGTTGGGTGGATAAATTAAAAGCTAGTAATAATTACATTTCCAATTGTGGATCATACATATTTAGTTCCGACCTGGGAATTTAAGAATCCTCCATAAAATAATCATGAGGTTACTATTCATTGATAAAACAAGGTGACTTACCCAAATATCATTCTGCACTTGGCTTCTGTAACAGTACTAGCACCTTAACAATTCAATCATGTAGCAGAGTGCGTTGCAAGTTGATGTTTCATGCCTCTTCATTTTCAATTCATCTTAAACTGTATCGTCAAATACATCATATTCCTTTGGTTCCTTTACAAAAGGGAAAAAAAAAACAAACAAACTACTATTAAATATTGTCAAGAGCAATCCTTTTTTTGGTTTATCTACTATTTTCATATGATTATAATTTCTGTTAAAATGATCATTTTTAAGATTAGGTTAATTTTCAATCTCGCAGTAATCAAAAATTTAAGGGATTATTTATCACATTAAAATTATATCACTAGCCAGGAAATTATTTTACGACGTTCCGGAACCAAAGGAAAATCCAAGACGTTTAAAAAATTTTAATAAAGAACACGAATAGTTGTACTCAAAATTACAGCAAGTGGTTTATTCATTCTACACAAATACGAATTTTCGAAATTAAAAAAATAAGTCCAATGTTTTAATTACTAACTTTTAATAATGCTTTCACAGCCAAAAACTCGTTACTGCCAGAGATATGATCGAGAATGGGATTTAAAAGACCCAAATCCACTTCATCAAAGAAAAATTTTAAAAATCACGCGATGATTATAAAAATTCACACGTGCGACCTACTAACCTCTAAAATGTAGATTAAATGAAATCTTGAAGGCTTTCTGGATCGACGCTTGGTGTTTTCCATTATTTCTAATGAATATTGAACGCGATGTTCCTTGATTAAAATTCAACACCATATTCCACTCATCTTCACCGACGCCATATTGAAAACTGTCCGGAAGTGCCACCGCCATCGCCGAAGACTAATTATTGTTCCCGTCGGTTGCTATATAGGTCTGATTTCCCATGTACGTTCAGAACACCCCAAAATCGCTGCCTTCTTTTATCAGTTCTCCAATAGGCTCCCGCCATTGATCTCTATTATATACGCTAGATTTACAACTGATTTTCTTCACCTATATTTAACTTATGAAATCAAAAAAAGCTATCGCGAACCCAGTTTGACTCCAGTGCACTACCTCCGAGACCCAGTTTTCATTAATTAGCAAAATGATTTTAAACATTTTTGTGTAGAAGATGAAAAAATAAATGATCAGAAATTTGCAACTAGATATCACGACATCACCAAATATTGCAATTCCAATCTTTCCTCAAAAATACGGAAAGCAAATATTATCGTTATTCGATTGTTTACAAAAAATGATAAAGAAGGTAGTGCATTGGAGTCAAAATTGGGTTCGCCATTTTTCCCGTCAGTTGGGAATCTAGCGTAAATAATAGAGATCAATGGCTCCCGCTCTAATTGGTCGAAAAATGGCGCCGCATAGAGTCTTTTGAAATAAGAACCTGCAAAAAAAAAAAAAAAAAAAGATTTTGTCATTACTACGGAAGCAGAATTAATGCTATTTTATTTTTCTAGTGCTCGGGACATATTGTTAAATTTAAAAAACCAGATAAGCTGCAAAAAAATCCGTTAAGTTAAAGGTATTTCGGGGTACTGTTTGAAACAGTCTTTTAGAAAGCCCCGAATTCCTAGAGACGAATGGCAATGCAGATTTGTGGGTACAGTTTCATTCAGAAAACGGATTAGATGCTGGAGCTAGAGTTGGGAAAAATACGTATTTTTATAATAAATGTAAAAATACGTATATATATACGTATACATATACGTATATGTATACCGTATCGTATATTTATTCAAAATGGCGGAATTTGAATTCCACTGTTTTTTTTGGCGCGAACAAATACGAAATGAAACAGCAACTTCTAGCGACTTAATTATTTAAAATACTCTGTATTTTTATCAATGTAGGCAAATTTTATAGTAATTTAAAGACTTTTGACTTGAAATTTCGGAATTTTCTGTTTATTTTAAGCTGTATTGAAAGAATACGTATATATATACCAATTTTTGATCGAAAAAATACGTATATGTATACGTATACATATACTCGTATACATATACGTCCCATCTCTAGCTGGAGCATTAAAAAAAAATATGTTCGGCATCGCAATGCGGCAGATGTCAAAGAGCCCGTTATTTGCCGGGCCAGATAGGGGAAAATTTATCAATTTAGACATAAAACTATTGGAACAAAACTACGGAAGCCCATTAGGGTCACACGAAAGTTTTTTTTTTCATTTAGTTCCGGTATGTTAGGTTAGTAGCGCTGCTTTCGCGATCAAAGGAATTTACCATTGAATGATGCCGTTTCCGCACCATTTCATTTCCTTTCGGTTTTCCATGCGGTTTTTTATTTTTAGGTTAGATTATTATGTACTTCAACTGCTAGGTTTTTCTATTTATTTTTTGAGATGGAGCAGCTCACAAAAGAAGCTCAGGAGTATCTTAAACAAGACAACGTAAGTGTAACATAATGCTTTATTTTTAATTTTTCAACTTTAACCTAAAAACTTCTTTAAGGCAGGGGGGGGTGTCATTCTCTCTTGCTTTATATTTGATATATAATGCTTTATATTTACGACGTGAAATTATGATGCAATTTCTATTTTAGATAACGCATGAAATTTTAGAGTGCATGAACTACAAAGACTTGGAGGAGCTCAGCTTGAAAAAGGGAGACATTATCCTTTTAAGGAAAAATTATAAAAATTTGGAACGTCCTGGTTTAGATCAAGAAATTAATAAGAATAATTCTAAAAAAGAGAATCTTATTAATGATTTGAAAAGGTTAAGGGATTGCGAAAACCGCATGTTGAAGAACAAGAAACAACGAAACGAATTGGATGATGTTCCGAGTCCGGCTGAGAAGAAGGTTGAGAATCCGGCTGTGAAAAAGGTTGAGAGCCTGACGGTGAAAAAGGTTGATAGCCCGACTGAGAAAAAAGTTGAGAATCCGGCTGGGACAAGCTCAAAGCGAAAAAAAGATGAAAGTGAAGTAGAATTAACTTTTGTTTGGATAAACAAGTTTGGAAGAACAACAAATTACGTCACTGTGCCACCTTTGAAGGGGGGCACAGAAAGGAAAATTACTTTTAAAAGAAATAGTAGAAAAGCGGATATTTTAACTATGGTTGAAAATTGCTATTTTGATGGACTTTTTGAGTCACCTATGGGGTATCTTCTCAACTTCCGAACAGATATTCTGGACGTAACCAGAACCCCTTTACCCTGGGGAATGACTTTAGGGAATTTCATCGATAAAAAAAAGTGGAAAAAAATTCCAAGTTTTTATTTTGCTACGGAAGAGAAAGATAATTCTGGTAAGAATTAAATTCACTCCAACAATCCACATCCATTCATTACATTATTGTATTAACATTACCTTATCCAATTTACGTGGTATTGTTACTGTTTCTTTAATATTACGATTTTTTCTTATCATAATAAAGACAAAGCAAATGCTTTTACTTGACATCACTGTAATAATACTTATCATTACGATAATTTCAAAAGTAAAAGTATTTTCTTAGTTTTTATCATTATCATATTCAATGAATGTTGTTACTTTTCCAGTTTCAGGCTCAGCTGCAGGACCTAGCACTTCTCACGAACGGTTTGATAATCTTCCAGATAAGACTGATTTGTTGACGGGTTCAAGGGATGGGAAGGTATGGCATTGTAAATTAATTTCATACAAATTTGACTTTTTCTATTTTTTCCATACTTTTTTTTAGAGGGAACTACTTTTTTTCGGTTTTGCAATTTTTGTCCCAGAATATTTGCAGTCTCCGATTCGACGCTTCAGAATTTTCCCTAAAGACCCAGAACTTTTTACTTAGAGTTTTATACTCTAAAATTTTTATACTCTTCAATTTCATAAGAAGGGTATATTAAATTTGGTTTTGAGTGAAGGGTACCTCCGTTAATATCGAACGGAGAGCAAAACGAACGGCACTTGCCGGGGATAACTTTTCAAGCCAAAGCTACTTACACATGTCCGTCCGTCTGTCCTCATTTTTCTTTAATTGATTGGAGACACAATTTGAGACCGATCGATCCCAAATTTGGTATATGAGTAGGGGGCACTAAGGACAAGGACTGTATAAATTATGGTTTAAATACGTTCGCATACAGCAGAACGGCAGCTGTTCGAAAGGTATAATAATAAATTTAACAAAGCGGGAACCTTTTTTTTTTTTTAAAACTTTTTTTTTCTTATCAACAACCTCTGCATACCCCGTTTCCCAAGGAGAAGCACCGTTATCAACAGCCATGGTAATGATAGATTTTCTTGTAGTATCTCATCCCTGTAGGTCATTGCTAGATATGGGGTCAACAAATAATTTTATTACGATGTCTCTTTGCGAAAAAATAGGGCTAAAATTAATAAAATAGGCTAAAAGGGCTAAAAGGGCAATAAAATAATAAAATAATAAAAAATAGGCTAAAAGGGCAATATACCCGCTACAACAATGAGCAAGGAAGGGCTAAAACTACCTGGTTATGTTCGCCTGGCCGACCCTTCCTTTAATATTTCTCAACCGTTTGGTCTTTTGTTCTGACTTGGATTGTATGGCGAATGGCCCCTTGCTTTGTCTTTGACTTAGTATAGTCTCTTTTTTTTTATTTTTATTTTTATTTTTATTTTTATTATTTTTTTTAAAAATTCATTGTAACAGCTTCTCATTTGAATTCAAAGGGGATAAGGGTTTACAAATTTCTTTTAGATTTTTTGGTGGAGAACCCATTATTAGTGCAAAATTTCATGCACTTCGTGACCGGTGCTCATCATAATCTAAACAATTCAATTAAAATAGAATTTGTTGAAACTAATGGTGGACACCCAAAGGTGGACACTAAAACTTGTTTCTCGAAAGTAAGAATACCCATCGAATATGAAGATTACTCCTCTTTTGAAACCGATTGGTTGTGCCTTTTAACTAGTGAACCGTCACTAAATACGCTTTAATTTTTTTGCTCCTCAGAAAAAAAATTATTTTTTTGTAAGGCGCTATTATGTAAGAAAATTATTTTCTTTTGGTTATTTGTTTACAAAAATGCCGTTCAAAAACCTGATGGTTTATTTCAAAAGCGCAACCAAGTTTTAATTTCATGGTTATTTCTATTTACAGTGTTCGCGAACGGACATCGTTATAAATCGCAACCTCCTTTAACAGAGTCGGAAATGGTGACTGTCATCAATGAGACGTGCGCTAAAGCAAGGATAGCGTTAAACGTGGTTTGCAAGGAAAACAAACCGAAACGGAAAAGAGATCCAAATAATCCGAAAGATCAACGAGCACTGGAAAGGTACGCAGAAGCCAAAAAAATAAGTATTGAAAGAGCAAAAGTACGAAAAGAAAAGGAGTTGGAAGTCCTCGGACTTAGAAACTTGAACGAATAATTTGCAGAAAATAAAAAAAAGACCCTGTAAATAAACTAAATAAGCAATTACTGTTATTGCTGAAACTTTCAATTATTTACAAATAAGTGCAATGACTCGTTGGATATAAGATTTCTGTATTGATCGTTGTATAGCATTTATATATGACTACTGTTTTATATATGACTACTGTTTTATATACGACTACTGTTATTAGTAAAAATATAAGAATTTTTGGTTTTTTTATATATTTAAATTAATGGATTTTTAATAAAAATTTCCTTTCCAATGCAACAAATTTACATGAAAATAAAGTATTTCTTAAGTGCTCTTTTAATTTCAAATTCCTAACTAGACAATAATTACAACCAGTTTTTTTCGTTTCTTATCCGTGGCTGAGAAATACATATTCCTCATTTAAACATGAAATAATCATAGAAAAGGTAATGTAAATCAGTGTTAAATTGATTCGAAATTCCGGAAAGATACGTGTCTTATTCGTTGTTTTTTAGTAGAAATAGAGAAAAAAAAAATTATAGCCACTAATAAATCATTTCTATATGTGTACCTGGAACAAAAACCGGAGGAATAATTTGTGGATAAAATAGTAAAAAACCTTGTTCCACCTAACACCGGAACCTTTTTAACAGCTATCTTTTTCATATACGATTGGTATTATTTCATGGATTATTTGGCTCAAAACCTATGAAAAAATTAGATAAATTGGAGGTAACGATTAATGCTTTTATTACCACGTAAAAGAAACGAAACCGTTACGAAATTAAATGTATCCGGATTTCGACCGGGGTCACCAAAATTTCCAATATATATTGGATGAATGCCAGAAAATTTCCTTTAAAGACAAAAAATCGAAAATGGGATGCAAGGATGACTTCAATTTTCAAATATTGAATAAACTGAAGGATCCAGTTCCATTAGAGACAGTTTTTCTTGAGTATAAAAATTCAGAAAAACTGGACAAGTATGTTTTTTATATGGGGACAACAAGATAAAAAGTGGTGAGTATTATTATTTTAACGTAGTTCGTAGTATTTTTTATTTGCCAATTTTTTAAAATTGAAAAAGATTTTCTTCAATTTCCTCAATTTTTATTTTCTTATTTTTCCAACTTTTTCTTAATGTTTTAGATTTTGAAAAAAATTTATTTTTTAGAGAATTGTAATGTTTTAGAGAATTTTTTTTTTTCTGCGTGGATCATTATTTACTCAAATTTAAAAAATCTTTTCCCTAAACTTTTTTTTTTTTTAGATTTTTCCAAAGGTTACCCTGTAACCTACACACGGTTATGTTAAAAAAATTCCATGTTATCTTCCCTAAGCATTCTTTTGTTTTTAGTCTTGTCGCGATTAACAAACAATTATGTGGATTTATGTACTTTTTTGACATAAATTTTTTTACAGTGTACTTCAAGTAAAACGAATTATTTTTTTTATGCATATTATATAAACGGCACAATTTTTTCTTTCAGTTGCGGAACCAAAAAAAATCGAAGATTTAAATTTGAGCTCTTCTTTTAAAAAGGCAAATATAGAAGGTGTTGTCCAATTAAAGAGCGGTATCGAAGAATATAATACCACTAACGGAAAAGGCAAATATTTTTACCTAATGGTCGAAAATCCTAGTGGCCGCATACGTTGCACAATATTCACCCGTGCCATTAATAAATTTTTTGAAGATATCGAGGTTAGTAAATTTTTATTTATAATTGCGGAAGAAGGAAAATGCTAGAAATAACAGATATTTTATCACATTTGGCTAACCATAACATCTTTATTAGTCTTAAGACTTTAATTAGTCTTAAATTTTTGTGTTTTATTTTGCGTACGAAAGTACTTGGAAACAGAAATGACAGAATCTGAACTTCGAATTGAGTTGAGGGATAATTATAATATCTTATTAGCTGACATTGCGCAAAACTACGTGTTAAATAAAAATGACAAGTGGATAAGAATAATGAGAGACGGTTTACGTTTTGTAAAAGAGAACTGTTCAGTAGTCGAGGTAATGCTAATGTACAATCAAAATACTGCGTCAGCCCCTAACATAATCGAACGATTGGTCTGTGAGGCCAAATCGTGCAATGTATGCATTAATTAGCGCAATTCTTGTTAAATCACGAGAGCGACTACTGTGAAAAATTTTTGTTCGAAGTTAGCAGTTGTACTGTTTTATCGGACAAAAAGATCAAAAAATATTTTTTCATAAAGATGACGAAAAGTTAGGCCGAATCGAGGTCAGTACATGCGGAACGCAGATCGTTTTCCCGGAGGGATTTAAAAACCTGGACTACGAGAATTTCGCTGATTTTTAAAAAAAAAAGCCGAAAACTCAAAAACCGTACTCTTAAAAGTAATTTTGGACTTTCTTATTCGTAATCTACGGAAAACTTTTGATAGGATGCGATAGTTTTTTCAGCAAAAAAAAAAAAAAAAAAAAATCTTATTTTTCGCCCTTTTTATGGGCTTTTCAAAAACTCTTAAGAGGAGGCTTCACGGAATACAAGAAGGAATGGCTGTTTTGTCGAATACTCGATTTACGATGAAAAAATCCAAATTTCAGGTCTCTAACGAACTCCTCTGATATATCCCGGAAATTTTAGTGCAAGTTTCAACTTGTCTAAAATGTAGGGACGGCGGGAAAATAATTTCAAAAAAAATTGCGGTCAAAAATCTTTGATTTTGTTTTTCTGGTTTTTGTTTGCTTGGAACAAGTTGAAACTTGAACCAAAAATACAAGAAAAAGTCAAAGGAGTTCGTTAGATACCTGAAATTCGATTTTTTCCCCCGTAAATCGAGTGTTAAACAAAACAGCCATTCCTTCTCGAATTCCGTGAAGCCTCCTCTTAAAGTCATTGCGTGACCGCTAAATGGCCTTCAAAAAATCTAAAAAAAATTGGGTTTATAGTGTTGCCATAAAGCACCCATTCCACTATCAGGAGTTTTCAAATTCCAAAATTAGTAAGTTTCGACCTACTCTTCTATGCGCACTCATCTTTCTTAAAATAAATCCCGAAAAAACTGATTTTTTTTAAGATAACACGAACTCTGTATTTAGTTTAATTGTAAAATTAACTTTTGCCGATTTTAAGAAAAGATAACAATGCAAAAATGTTCTCATAAATGACAATACTAATTTCACTCGAATTATTTACAAATAAATTACTTTACTCAGTCCACTGCAGATCAGGAATCTCTAGGCTTCTTTGTTCAGTAAAAACACTTTTGATTTAATTTACTAATTTGCTCTCGTAATTTTGTTACAGCTGCCATCAAATTTTATCTGATTGACAGATCTGCATGCTGCCTGGAGCAGTTTAAACAAGGCTTAAAAACTTTAAATCTTTTGGACTGCATAATTAAATATCCTGATGTTTTTTTTTTGAGCTATTTTGTCCCGTTGGACTAGAAGCAATAACTCGAAATCGTTTAAAGCAGCAAATTCCGTCACTTTTTAAAATCAAATCGGAAGACCCAATGAAGGAAGTCGTGGAAGGGCATTGGTTAAAATTCCTGGAAGAGTGTGAAAGTAAGTCAATCACTACATATTAATATTCATTTAACAGAAAATAATATTTTTAATTTATCTTTGTTTTTAAGATGGAAGTGGAACGACAACTACTTTAAACCACGCAATCCAGTTTCTCACTGGGTCGGACGGAATTCCTCCATTGGGTTTCGATTTGAAACCGGAAATCACGATGGGAGATCCCAACAGGCTGTCTCAAGTGAAATCATGCACAGGATTTCTAATTCTGCCAACAATACTAGACTACACGTCATTTAAAGAAAAAATGGAACTTGCCATTCGAGGGTCAGAAGAATATGATCTAGAGTAGAAGTCTTATATTCTAGCCCGCATGAGAATAAGAAAGTTAAAATTATAATGTAGTAAATTTGATACAAATTTTATATAAATTGTACGATTTCAATATCTACTTAACATCAAATAAAAAAATAATATAAGTTTTGTTAACTTAATATTATTTTAATATTTTTTTTCACTTTAAGTCCAATTTAGCACTTTTAAAAAAGTCCTAAATTGAACTTAAAAAGATCAATTTTGATTTTTTAAAATCAAAATCTTGAATCCCATTCATACATTAATCCTACTATTGGATTTATCTACAAGTAGGCACATCACATAAGATGCTGTCATCCTATGTAGCTGGGGATAAAAAAAACCCAGTTTAAATTTTCACTATAAGCTTAGGTTTTTTTTCTTACTGGTAAGCAACAACCCATGGAATAACTAGAGGCCGAAACATCTCAGTTCTAAACCTTAACCAGAAAAACTGCATAAAAGAAAAAATGAAAAATCATCATGATTTGCAACAGATTATCATTACATTTCACTGTTCAACATGAAGCACACTTTTACCAATTCCAGAATGATTATGTAATGTGTCAGAAGAACACTTTCAATTTATTGAACTGGACTTTAAACTAGACTTTTGGACTCCCTTTTTTAAAAACCACTTCTCCAGGTTCTTCATGCCTCGAACTCATTCATATTTCCAAGCATATTATTTCTTTCAGTGGTAGTGTCAGAGAGGGAAGATTTGACATCAAGAGATTAAAAGTGGCACACCAAAAAAAGAATTTTTAACTTTTTTAAAACCATTTCAACTTTGTTGCATTTGACTAAGGGATTAAAATCATTGAAACCCTGTACATTAATTCCTGTAACTGACATGTACCTGACAATAACTATACAGAAAAGCTTTTTATATATTTCTGAATGTATCTTCCTACGTTGAATGAGGTTAAGTTCTCGTATATTTTTGTTTTCGTTGGTTTGTTAATTATTTTAAAGATAAAATTATAATTAAAGGAATTAATTTATCGGATCAAACGTCAGGTAATAACGCCAATCATAAATTTATATTAAAAATTAAATTGATTAATTCTTTTTGTAATTTGAAAAGTGGTTTTGGAAACATTTTTTTTTTAGAATGAAAATCTCATTAAGGGAGTTACTTTTGGCTATTAAAGGAAATGTAAGAGAAAATAGAATGGTATTACAAAGAATGGATCGAGATCTAGCGTCAATGGAGTTTTTATTAGATGAGATAACTAAACAAATGATGTTTGAAAGTGAAATAAATGTAAATGTCAACTACGCTGCAGGGTCACTATTAAGCATCAGGATCGAAAAATCAGGAATAAAATCAACGCAAATAATACAACAATTATGGAATTATTCAAATAAAATATACAAATTTTATTATTTAAAAATCTTGAATTTTATTATTTAAAAGCTTTCAATATTGTTATTTATTTATGAGACCTGACAGAGCTGCTTTGTTACATTTCTGATGAACCAGGGATTTCCTGGTGCATAAAGAAAAAAGTAACATTTCATTTTAAACAAGATCCGCAATGAAATAGAATATAATGAAGTGTATATGTATTTCGCTACCTCAGGATAAAAGGTTTGTATCTCGTTTTTCGAATGGATGCTTCTTAGGCATATTTAGCTTATAGCGAGACGAATTCAATTCGAAAAACGAGATACAAGCCTTTTATCCCGAGGTAGCGATTTGTTTACAACGCAACTTTCAAAATGAATATGTATTTAGCGCTCGCAGCGGAATAACGATAAAACACTATATTAGCCGCTATAAAGATTCACAGCAAACCTCTCAAAGGTATGAAAAAATTCCTTGGCCCGAGGACGCTTCCGAAAATTTCATGTTTCACGTTCATGTTGAAGTCCTCCAGTCCGAAAAGGAAGAGTTCAAGGAATTTTTAAGTAATTTTTTACATGATTTTGAAAGTAGCGGAATCAGTATACACTGATAAGAGGAAAGTAGGTATTACTTTTAAAGAGTTTGGTGGGGCCAGTTTCAAATTTCTGAAACCCGGATTGGATTTTCGAAAAATTTTGGTAATAATTTCGAAAAATATATTTTTTCATAAAAACGTGAAATTCATTGAAATTATGCGTAAATCTTTAAAAGAGTTTGAAGCAATCGACATTCGAAAGTTTTACCATACCAGGAAACCAGTGGCAAGAAATGTAATTTAAAAACTGCGTGGTTCGACTAAAGAATGTGAAAATTTGGTGAAACGCTATTATGAAAATTTCTTGATTGATAATCCGGAGCTCGCGCAAAAATTTGTTATGGAAGTCACTGGTTTAAGTAACTTAACGGAAGAGAATTTTGCATCCCAGGGAACTTAATTCGTACGATTTATTTTCTATTGGATGAAGAAAAAACATTATTCACCACTGCGTAAATACCGTATTTGCATCTCGCCTCAGGGATTTATTCATGTTTTATAACTTTTTTGTGTAATTTTTTTTTATATGATTTTTGCAAGTTGGAAGATAATTATGGTGATTAAGTTTTAAATTTTTTTGTTACCCTTCGTAATAACAAATTTTTTTGATCTCTTTAAATTTTAAATGCGACAAGATTTTTCGGTCCTTGGTGGAAAAAAAAAGAAGTAAAAAAGAAATTTTCTAAAGCGGACGATGGCGAAAACTTGTCACTTTTTTCAAAACGAACGCAACATAAAGTTTGCATTTTTTGCTAGTTTAAAGCTTTTCAAGTATATTTTGATAACGAATGTTTTGTCGTAATTTTTTATATTTTTTTACTGTGTTTGTAAGACTGGTGTCTCAGGTAAAAAATTTTTGAAATATGTTGATTAACGAATTGTTCCTTTTTAAATTATAAAATTATAAGGTTTTCATTACTTTTTTTTATTTTTTTATTATTAATAAAACATTTTCAATCAAAGATTTGAATACTACGGAAGCGTTCTCGGGCCACATTCGGTGTAAATTCCGGATCTGAGCTAAGAAATCTACGATGAATAGGGGGTTGATCCTTCAGAAAGGAATAATTTTCTTATGCCGCTTCTCCATTATGGCTCAAAATTAATTTTCTAGAATTAATTTTCAAAATTTTCGAAAGTACTGTGCTTTAGTTATTCTATGGATTTCTAACCCACGATTTGAAAATGGAGTCGGCCATTTTTACTACATTGCGTTTTTTTAATTCTTAATCCATGGTCGAAAATTCATAGAATAACTAAAGCACAGTAGTTCCGGAAATTTTGAAAATTAATTCTAGAAAATTAATTTTAGGGCAGTCTCCACTTGATAACATTCACTGCACTCGCGTTGTCCGCCTTCGCGATTAACGTAATCTCACCGGAAGTACTTTGCAAATTTTACTCCCGTAAATATTTTTGGCGTATAAAAAATACCGAATATTTCATTAAGTATACAAGTCTGGTTGATCCAGGATTTATTTTGGAAGAGATTTATTATCTTCCCCATGCCCGAATTAAAACTTTTCTTTCTAAATCTGTGAAAACATTTTGCAAATCGCCATTTTTAATGATTGTAAACAAAAAAAAAAGCAGAAGATAATCAAAAAAATCGTAGACGAAAGATCAAAAAAACTTCCGGTGCACTGAAAAACCGTGTTGGTTGCTGCAACTTCAATGACTTTCCAAGTTCTCTCAACTCTCAACTGAGTCCTCTCAACTGAGTATATTGGTACGGCAAAATATAACCAATGTTCTTAGTTGCAGCAACCAACATGGTTTTTGGGTGTGCGAGTACGTGTGGATGACGCGAATGCGGCGAACGTTATTAAGTGGAGACTGCCCTTTTGAGCCATAAGGAGAAGCGGCATTAATCACCTAAAACAGAAAATCGGTTTCTTTGAATATAAAAATCGTAGAAAAAAATTAAAAAGTTAAATTTTTTTTTTCTTTCTAAGTATTTTTGATTGTCATCCAAGCAATCTACAGGCAAAACGAAGAGAAGGAAAAAAAAAAAAAAAAAAAAAAAAAAAAAAAAACCGGGATGCGATAAGAAAATCTGAAAAAATTATATATAATCAACATGGCCCTCGGTATTATTCGCTCATTTATTTCTACGATTTTTTCTTTAGCGGCCAATATAATTAAAAGACTTGAAATTAAAGATAAAAGTTGCAATGTTTACATAAACTTATGCCGCTTTTTACTCGATAATGAAGAATACGCGGAAAAATTTTTATTTGAAGTTACGTCTTCCACTATATTATCCGAGAAAAATATTGAAATTGATTTCTATGACGATGATAAGCAGTTAGGAAAAATACAGTTAGGGACCTGCGGCAATAAACTGTCTTTTCCGGAGCAGTTTGAAGGTGTAGGCTACGATGATTTTAAAATAGCCCTCATGTCGTTTTGTGTCGGACCAACAAAATTCAACACATGTTAATTTAGTGCAATTAATTTTGCAATCATTTTGTTTCTTTTTTAGATTTTTTTTACTTTTTTAATGTTTTTTCTTGCTACCTTTTGGTTATCTTTTAATTAAAATTATAGTTTAAGACCGACCTTACGAAGGGTTTACTAAGTATGATTTTATTATGCGAGATTTGAGGATTATTAAGAAAAATACTTAATGATAGTCTGTCATAGCTTCCTGAAGCTTTAGTGAGATTAGAATAGTCCAAATTTATTGTTATAAAAAGGTCTGAGATTTTAAACTCCGAAAGACTGAAAAATTTTACCTAGTCTAAGGGGTCGTACATAAATTACGTAAGCTCATTTAGGGGGGGGGGAGGGGGTCCAAAATTGACATCTTACTCATAAGCTAAGCATAGGCGAAATGGGATAAAGCGTGCAAAAAAGGTCCAACCCATGCTTACGTAATTTATGCACGACCCCTAATAAATAATTTTAATTTGTTGAAAATGATCTTCAAATACTGTCAAGCTTGTGAATCTCGAAAAAATCCCATTTAATATTTTACTTGGTTTTGTCTAAAGTGAACGATAAAACTGGGGACCATTGTATTAATATAAACGGTATACCTCGCGAATTTTCCTAAGGCATGAACGCAGAATAATTTCTTACTTGTGAAAAGAAGATACTCCAAGTAAAATCTAATAATATGGACGACGCGTGGAGGTAAATGCCACGACGACACCGTGCGTTCGAGTCACTGAAAACCGATTGTTTCCTCTTTTTTTCAGATATCGATTTGCAATCGCTACGAACGACCTATGCCGTCGCGTCGCCTTCGGTTTCGCGCCTTTTTTAAAGGCGGACGTACAAGACGTTCTCCGTCCGCGGAACCTCGTCGTGAAGGTCGTAGATTTCATCAACGGGTGCGACGATCCCGTTGTGGACTGCGACCTTTGCTTCGCGAAATCCAGAGGAACAAAGGAATACTACGCGGCGGACGTGACGTCAGAAGCGGCAGCCATAATTACATTTTTCCACGAGGAATCCGGGACGCAGCAGCAGCACGCCAAATTAATCCCCGCCGTCGACGGCGTGGGTCAATGGATAAGTCTCATGCTTGGAAATAATCAGACATGGGTAAGAACAGACTGAAAAAAACCCGGAAACACCGCGACGGGGACGTGGCGAAGTCGTCGTCGTCCTCGGACGTGAAGTTAAAATTTTGCAGATGAGCTTTCGTTTTCCAGGTCTCGAGAAACAGAGTCAACGAATTACCGATCCACGGGCTTTTGAAAACGACAAAGGTCAAATACGACAGAACAAGAGCAGAGTTTCTGCTGAGGGTTTTGATGGGGCTTAAATTCCTCAGATTAAGCGTCAAAATATTACGGTTGGACAACAAGTCAGGCAATTCGGAGGACGTACCGGTCGAATTCATAGATAAAGGGGAGAACCGAACGTTACCCCCGAAACAGGAAATATCTAAAATTTTTATTCATCCGAATGGATAAAAATTTTGAGGGAGGGGTTGACTTTTGTAAGAAATAATTTGACATCCCTTGAACTTACGTTAATGTATAATGAAAAAAAAACCGTCAGCGGAAAACATTATTAATAATTTGAAATGCAAAGATAAAGACTCCAACATTTTCAAAAACTTGTGTCGTTTCTTGTGGGAGAATGAAAATCTTGCGGAAAGATTTTTGATTGAAGTTACGAGCTCATGCTTGTTAACGTCGAACAGCATCAAAGTGGAGTGCCATGAGGACCCAGCAGATATGCATGGAAAAATTATAACAGGAACCTGCGGACAGCAAATTTCATTTCCAAAGCAGTTTAAGAGTTTGAGTTACGAGGGCCCTCCGAACCTTTGTAGGGGACAAAAATTTTAATTCGGGTTAAAAATTTTAAGATGACAAAAATCATTATTATGATTATTAAAAACTAATTATTTATAAATTATTAAAAACTTAATTATTTAAAAAATTAATTTTTTAAATAATTAAGTTTTTGCAATAATTTTCTTACCTCTAATTTTGGATTTCATAATGTACCAGGTAATCGTAATATTAAAGAAAACGGGTTCCTCTCGGGGAAATCAATCTGGTCATACCTGATTCTGGTATGCAGAAAGTAAAGCCATCACCAGCATCAACTTACGTTCCCAATACGTACGTCAACGATGAACCACCAGCAAATATTTATGACTTTGACGAAATTCCAGGTAAGCAACAATCTACTTTTTTTTTCCGTATGGGTTGAAAATGTTTTTCTGTTGCAGATTTGACAGACCTTTTCAGTGAGAGCAACGAGAATACGCGAAACTCCAATTCACCTACTATGTTTCAATCTGAAGAAAGGGTAAGTCATTTTTTAATTTTTTTAAGGGTAAGGCATTTTTATTTCTTTAACAGATTTTTTTATCATTACGAATTTTATCGGTTTCAAATTTTAATCCACACAATTGACATTGAGCAGCATGACGGCAGGGTCATCCGACCCTTGATAATATCTTAAGTCGGCTTCAGCCTGACTCAGAATCAGAAACCGGACCTTACGATTTGGTGGTGCGATTCTTGCGTAGCAACGCAAACGAGAAGTGCCTTGAAAATGTTAAAAAGAGCACCGGATTGTCGGTGTTGACTAGTAGACCAATTAGAATTGGTTCTTTTAGCAAATGTTTGGCGACCCTTAAATAACGGTTTTAGAAGATATGAAAAATGTAACGATTTCAAAACCTCAAATTTCATATCCTCTAAAATGGGTTTTAGAGGATATGAAATTTGAGGTTGTGAAAACGGCATATTTTTCATAATCTCTAACTTACTATTAGAGGTTATGAAAAATATGCCGTTTTCACAACTTCAAATTTCATATTCTCTAAAATGGGTTTAGAGGTTTTGAAATTTGAGGTTTTGCATAGTCCCCGAAGTGTTCGTAGGTTTCTAATTTTTTCGGTAGATAGTGATCGACGAGCCTACAATTATCGAGGATCTGGACAATGCAGCAGATGTATGGACCAGGGACTCGTGGTTCGAGTTGATTTGACCAGATGGAGTCAAGGAACCTGCAGTCGGTTCAGGAGTGAATAAAGTGGTGATATCGTCATATTGGGGAAAATTGTTGGACCGATTTTGTTCCTGGGAGCAGGTCAAATTATTCGATAGTAGATTCAAATGTGATTACGTTCCAAGTATTGCAAAAATTATTCAGAAAGGCTACGAATTTTTTAGGTTTTTACCTCTGAATTTTCCGAAAACCTTTTTAATAAAAATTTTAAATCCGGATGCAGAGCCCGATATTAATGATGTTGTACATGATCTTTTTCTATACCTAAATGAAAAAGAAAAGGATTACCTTAAGAGTATTCCCGTTATATTCGATCAACAAGATGAACCAGTACTCTTGATTTACGATCGGTTGATAAGTAAGAAACAAACAAGGAGGCATTCCTTTTTTTGTTAACATCATTTGGAGCCAGCATTTTGACCGCATGGTGTTTCAACAAATATTAAAGTTTCTTTTACGGAGAATATATTTTTTGGTCTTTAATACTTAAAGACGGCATTTTGATCGAATGACCTTTGAATATATAATATCATTTCTTTTTAGAAGAACCTGTTGATCATTATAATTCATTTAAAAGGAAGTAAGGAAGGAAAGGAAGGAAAATGAGAAGTACATTGAAGTACATGGAGTAACAATGAAGCAAATTACGTTTAATTGAGACGACGATAAAAGTAAAACGTTGACAGAAGTTGAAAAAAAGTTTTTCTATGATGAAAAAGATGGTGAAAAATGTTCTCCGATTGGAAAACTGAGGGACTTCAAAACCGACATTTTAGACGCGGATAAAATTATCTTCCCTACCTCAAGTAATGAAACTGTGATGAGACAATAGACCAATACATCAGTAGAAGAAAATTGGCTAAAGTACCAGTCTTCTATCTGGCATGTGAGGAGCAGCAGCCAATTAAGACGGAGATCGGAAATCTGCTTGCAGGTAGTAATTCATATTCTAATTTCTGGCACGATTGTCATTGAAAAAATTAATTCTTCGAACTGTAAAAATTGTCCTCTTTTCTTCTCAACAGGTGTTGGAAAAGCAACAAAAAAGAAATCAGCAAGTGCCACTGCCACTGCTACTGCAACTTCAACTTTGGGAGCTGCCCCTTAAGCAACCACTGCAACTGTGACTCTTTCAACCAGCAGTTAATATTAATCTCAATTCCAAATTAAAAAAATGTTTTGTGATTTTACGGAAGAAGAAACGACATTAATTTGTATAAAAATTTATTCAAATTTAATTCAGTGCAAATTTCAAAAATAAATAAAATAACAGTAAATTAAATCCCACAATCAATTTCAGTTCAGGCCGTAGCCAGGAAGGGACAAAAGGGTGGCTCAACTCCATAAAAAATTGATAATGGCTCCTAAAATTTCTCCTAACGACAGAAAGATTTTCAGACTCAAACTAATTTTTTTTTTTTTTTTTTTTGCTCTTAGGACATTAGAAAGTTACATGTTTACGAAGACATTAATAAATTTCCGAAGGAATGAAAAAAGGACGACTCCTTTCGTCTTATTGGACCTGGGGGTCGTCCATAAATTACGTAAGCATGGGTTTGGCCCTTTTTGCACGCTTTATCCCATTTCGCCTATGCTTAGCTTATGAGTAAGATGTCAAATTTGGACCCCCTCCCCCCCTAAATGTGCTTACGTAATTTATGTACGACGCCCTGAAGGAAAAGCCGATGTGGGGACAGGATCAGGCGTTAACAGGGAAAGCATTGCAATGTATTGGGAGTTCTTCAAAGAAAGAAAATGCGATGGGGGTAATCTTTTCGTTCCGGCGATAACGTCCACTTTTAAAGAAGAAGAGTGTGAATGCTCAGCAATCGTTTTGAAGAAAGGGTATGAATATTATCAATTCATACTCCGCATCCGCCGTCTGTTCCGTTGACATCTCCAGGGTCCCTACCTTCGGCTATTTCGCTGACTCCTGAAAGTCAAGAACTTCCTCCGCCTTTAGTTTTCTCTTCTGCGTGGCCCTCTGTTTCAAATTCTGCGGGTAGCTCGTCGACTAGCGATCTCCATCCTGTTTTTGGTTAGTCTTTATATTTTACAAGCTGTATTTCTCCCGTTGTTATCATTAAAAATAATTTTTCTATTTCATTACCTTCGGCGCATTTCAGAAAGTCACGGTCCTCTGTCAGTCCCTCTGACTTCTCTGACGCCGGCTTTACCGTCGCATCCTGCCCCGTGCTCGTCTTTCGCTGCACCAACGCCGCATCCTATGATCGAAAGCCTGCCTCCGGATATAGTGAAAATGATCCATTCAATTTACTATTACATGAATCATTACGTAATCCCATTGTAGAATTTCGATGACGTAATATTTCATTTCAGTGACGAGAAGTTTAGAATGGAAATTATAATGTATTACACGGCTAAAGGATGGCGGCGGTTAAAACAGCGGAACAATTTATGAGATCTGACATTGGTAGAAGAGCGGTAAGAAGAGACAGCAGATTGGGAAGCAGCCGAGATCGAACAGCCTATGGCGTCCGCCAAACATTAAATAGAATGAAAGCAAAATTTTTTAATGTGCCGTACATCAACGACGAAATTTATCGCAGGAAGTTGCACATGTTTGACGGCGATTGGGAAAGTAAGAGATTAATATCCTTTGTGTGCCACCGGATTGTTGTTAACATTCGGATTGTTGTTAACATTTTTGCTGTAATTTTTTTCTCAGAATTCGAATTCGAATTCTATTGAATTCGAATTCGAATTCTATTGAATCGCTCACGGGAAAGTTTCTTAAGAAACTTTCCCGTGAGCGATTCTTTTATGCATAAGTTTCATCGCAGTTTCGTCTTTGCTCTTCATGGCTTCGTTATTTTAGACGAAATGAAAGGACTTCTCTTTTGGTTACAGATAATTGATTGCTGAAGCCTAAGGTCTTATATTTCGGAACTTGCTGCAAATAGGAAACAGTTCAGCGCCAGTTTTTTTTGGATGGGGACTCCCCCATCCAAAAAAATTTATTGATGGGGAAAACGCGTAGTGTTCCCTGGCCCGTGTCTTCCACCTTTCGAGGGTCCCGTTAGGATACAATCCAGCACGGTGTGCCGGACCTCGGAAGGAGCGGAAGGGGCGGCGACCCGCCGGGAAGGGGCAACGTCTAACGAACGTTTGCCCATAGATAGGATCGTTGGGGATTGGGACTCGGCCCTAAATATATGTTCAGGGAAACCTTTTGTCTCCGAAAGACGGCAGCGTGAAAGTTTCAGCTTACGCACTTTCTGGGACAGAAGCGGACTCTACCTGACCAAATGATTGACCACGTCCACGGTCCGAGAGGGCGCAGTGAACATGACTCACATTTGAACGGTGGGATAATCTAAATGCAAAACAAAAGTTATAACTAATTGCTCATTCGCGTAAAGGAAGATTTATATTTATTTGTAAAAGTCGAACCGAGTTACCGACGAGTCACCAGATTTTCCCTTCCTTTCCCTTCTCATTTATTTCTTTCATCCCCCCTCTCCTCCGCCAGTGGATGCGAACCTTGTCGTGGTGGCGGAGCTAATTGTTCCATTGCAGACGTCGGAACAAGACAAATACGCATCCAATAATCTGTCGGCAAGGCGAGTGTTATATGTAGTATCTCTTTTGTTCCAGATATATGACGTTTAACTAAAATAAAGTGTTTGACTCTGAAAGATTTGTTAATTTAAGAGTAACATTTTGTGACAAAGTTGACATTTCAGTGAGATAAAAATAGACTGATATGGCTTGGAGTAAGTTTAGCTTTTTTGCAAATATGATTCCCATAAACGGGGCGACAGCTTCCGAAGAGGCCATCATCAGGGGGACGATAAGAGACGTTTTTCGCATTTTCAACAAAACTAAACCGTGGCCGATAACGGTCATTTTTTTTTTGAACGACGCCCGGTTGGATCACGCTTTGGGTGCAACGGAGCTTATTGAATATGAAACGGAGGTGTATGGAGCAAAAAAAGTGATAAAAGGTTCACGCATAATTCTGCACCGTGGTAATATCGAACGACGACCAGATTTTTTTTGTGTTTACGGAAATGCGTGGTCCACGAGTTAATTCATACTTATGTGCATTGCTTTATTCGTCCGGAAAACCAAAAACTCGAGCAAAAAGATGGCCACGGGATTATATTTCAATTTTATTGCATGAGGATGATGGCGGAGAAGCCTGAAATAGGTCACGTTTAGTAAGCATCGAAGCAATGGAGGTATCTGAGTGTATGATTAAAGGACATTTTTTTTTGCAGCGATTACCAACCGACAACATCTGAACTGGAGAGCTCAAGTGAGGAGTCTGTTTCGTCTTCAGACTACGATGTTCACGATGGACACGAGTCCACGGACTACGAAGACGTGATCACAAGTGTTTTGGAGTATTATACTTCTTCTTTAGAACGGGCCAGGAAATGGAGGAAGTTAAAAACGGCGGAAGAGTTCATCCGGTCGGCGGAAGGTAGGAGGGCGATAAAAAGAGATCGAAAGATGAAGAGCTGCCGGAAACGAACAGCAGATGGAGTCAGGCAGATTTTGAAACGGATGAAGACAAAGCCCATGAATATACCTTATATTAACGATTTGACGTTTCGTCGTTCCGTGTTGATGCTGGACGACGAATGGGAAGGTAACGGAAATACATTGTTTGAAGTATAATGGATCTTTGGTATAACTTTCTGTTTAATTTCTTTTCAGATCTTGAAGAAACATTCAACTTTTAAATTTTGTTTATTTTTTAATTGATGATAAGCTAAAAATAAATGTAATAATATATTTAATTAATAATTATAATGAATGATCAATTTTATATGATTTCAGATATATGTTTTTTTAATTAAATCTTTCCAACATTCCTTATATTTACGAAAGAAATTTTTCAATGTAAAAAAATTGTCACATCCTTAGACGTACAATTTATTCATTTCAGTAAACATGAAAAGAAATAATAATTTTAGAAATGAAATAAAATTGAAAACTATACGGTTCCAGAATCTAGGATTAACATTTTTTCTTGGACGTCCAAAGCTTTTATCAAAAGTTAAGACGTTTGCAGTCCTGTGATAAGAATATTAATGGGCAAATGTCACGATGGCGAAACGAAAACTTCATAGTCGAGGTTAGGTTAGGTTAGGTTAGGTTAGGTTAGGTTAGGTCTAAAGGTAAGAGTTAGACACTTAGTATCTAACACGATACCTAACATGGAATAGACAAACCGGTCTAATCCGGTCGTGCACGGTCAAAAAAGTCGAAAAAGTCTTAAAAGTCTAAAATGTCGTAAGCGGCCATCAACGTAATATACACTAAACGGGTATAGTCCCTATTAGGGTAGGGGTATGGGGTGGGACAATCTTAAAAACGAACAGAGGCCTTAAACGACAAACCGAGTTAATGATGTCACGACCAATTGACGAACTATTCGTCACGAACACTAATACGTACATGGCGTACATTGTCGCGACATTTTTTTTTTAATTTTTCTTATGGCCGATGACCTTGAAAAACGTTCCGGATCGAGCAGATGCCGTAAACGACGAACTGATTAAATGACGTCACAAAAGCGTTTCCTCCGCTGATTTTGCACGCCTTGTCGTCGGTGGCGGAGCTTGATCGTGGATTTCCACTGTTTTGTATTTTCACGGGCGGTGAAAATACAAAACAGTGGAAAAACTTTCATTCGCTTAAAATACACCATTATTTTATGCAACCAGACCGTTTAATGACCAGTGAAAGTCAACCGATTTTCATCGAGATCTTGTCCTGACTGCTATTTTCAAGGATGAGTTTTAATTATCAATGCGACTCTATTTGGTTAACGCATTTATTTATTAACCTGTACTTTTTATCTAAGCCTCGATCCTGAATTTTCTGAATCAATTTCTCGTAATGAAATTCGGCTCAGTTCGAGTTTTATACCACGAAAAAAGAAACAAAGAAACCGGCCGCGACTCGAAAACCCGCCAAGTCTTCCATTTTCGAGCCCGTTTAGTTGTCTTTTCGCCACAACGAGCTAATCGAAATAAAACTTGACCACATGGGTCAACTTACGCTTCAGCGTAATCCACTGTGTAAACAGGTCATCCAGTCTACATGTATGAAATCGCATGATTTCATATGTAGACACCCTATCCCTATGAGACGAACCTCGTCAAACCATCGCGTTACAGTGTCTACGGATTCGTATCCTCATGTACCCATGAGAATACGAACCTGTAGACACTGCAAACGTGTTACACTTACGGTGTAACACTTTGAAAGTGTAACTATTTTAGGGATGGACGACAACACAAGATTTCTTGTGTTGTGTTGTGGTTTTGCGTTGAAAACAAATGAAAAACAAGATCTTGCCTTGGCTTGAGAATTGTTCAAGATTTTCCTATATTTTCTGATTATATGTGAAACATAACGTTTTACCATGCAAAACGTTTTGGAAAATGTCATGTTTGCAATATGATTTGATGTAAATTGGACAATTACCTTGGCAATGGACACAATTCCTTTCGCCAAATAATTATATGGCTTTGTTTATATTTTTTTGTTTACTTTTTTCTTCACCGCCATTACAAAAAAAGTGGGAGAAGAAAAAAATATTAACTTAGAGCTTCACTGCCTTATGTTGCAAGATCTTGAGCAATACACAAGAACTAAACAAGACCGTCTTGTGCTTGTGTTGTCTTGTGTTGTGTCCATCCCTAAACTATTTTCTTACGGTAATAAAAATATTTTTATCGTTTATTTGCAGGAAGCGTTAAGTTGGAAGGCGAAAATAATCTCTACCAACTATCTCATCCAAAACGTACAATTTCGAGACCATAGGAGGAATCGAAGAAAAGCCCGTCGGATAAATCGACGAAACAAGAAAAATGTGAAGATTCGGAAAAGTTTAAAGGAACCACAGGAAGCTTACAGAGATTAGTTCTGATGGAACAACTTTTGGCTAGGCTTTGCTGCCCTTTTTAATTTCACAGCTTTCTTTCTAGGGCAGAATATTTTTGTAAAGCATTTTGCTTGCCTGCCATTTTTGATATCAAGGGCAGAATCTTTCTGTGAAGAATAAACTTGGCTCTCTTTCTTACATGGAAATGTTTTTGTTGGGATCTCACTTCTTTTTGTAGAGTTTCGCTTTAGCATTGCGTTATACATATAGTATTTTAAAAACAAGCAAAAGCTTTTGCTTCTGCAAATATGACTACGGAAATATGACTTTAAAGACAAAATAATTAAATGTAATTTAAAAATGGCGGCTTTTTGCAAAACGCTCCCACATAACTTTTCGAATTGTAGGTAGAACCTTGAAATATTTCATTAAAACAAAACAAAAAAAAAAAAAAAAAAAAAAACGCTTTCCTTTAAGAGACAAGCTCAAAGCGAAAGAGGGATGAAAACGAAGTGGAAATAAAATTTTTTTGGATAAACAAGCCCTTAAATAAAACAAATTACGTAACTGTTCCACCATTGAAGAGTGGCACAGAAAGAAGCATCATTTTTGGAAGAAATAATAGAAAAGCTGATATCCTAAATATGGTGGGCATTGTTATTTTGGTGGATTTTTGGAGTCACCTACACCTTATAGGTGACTCCTGATATACAAAATATATCAAATAAAATAAAATTAAGGAAAGAAAGTGGTACTAAAAAGGAAGTGAAGAAAGCATAATTAAGAAGTGGAGTGAAAAGTGAAAATCCACACATCTACACTTGAAGGAAGCAGATTATATTAGCGATAAGTATAGTCTTTTAGTATAAGTATTAATTTTATAAATAAGGTTACCGAATTAACACGGGAACTAGCTCATATTACAAGTAATATTCGGAAGACAATTAATAGGGGTTTCACTGAAAATACTTGTCAAGAAAAAATAATAGAAATAAATGAAATTGTTCAAAAAATTAATGAATCTCGCAAGAGTATCGATTCGAAACAATTAACTACTTCCGAATTGGAAGAGTTTAAATTATTATTGAAACAAGCAGAAATTAATAACTAGAAAATTAGAAAAACTGCTCAGGGCCCAGTTCGCCTCGTTTGAAAAAACAAAGAAGGAAGTGAAGGCCTTGAGGGAACAAGAGGTTTCCCTCAAGAGTGAAATTGAAAAACTGAAATGTGCAGCGGTAATTATTATATTATTATTATTACAGTATTTGCAACTTTCCCTTAAGTTAATCTTTTTTAATATTTTCAGAATATGGAGAGGAAGGAAGTGCTCCGAAAGGCAATTCTGCCCCTTATTAGGAGCAGAATTGAACTTTTGGAGTCCTTGATGTTGGGAAACTTAGTTTTCCCGCCCAAGGGGCAGGCCCCTGCTACGGGGATGAAAATGAGGTACGTTCCACGTGAATGAGGGGTTACATATGTAATCCCTCATTCACGTGGAACGTACCTCATTTTCATCCCCGTAGCAGGGGCCTGAACAAACTTTTACCCTTTTTTTCATTACAGGTTTAGTCTCTGGCAATTTATATTGAGCAATTCAAAGCACTCTATGACCAGCAAATTAAAAGAGTTGCTAAGAACAGCCGAAGATCAAACTGGTGAGCAGCAGAGGATAGTGAACTACTGTCCAAATATATGTTGCCTGTATGAGAAGACCTCTTGCTCGGTGCATGAATTCCGAAAGATGTATTCCAAGGAGGAAATAATCTGGGCCATCGAGACCCTTGGGTTCAATGTACTTTATTTCTCATGTCCTGTCACCACATGGCTCACCACATCTTCTCAACTTCCGAATGGATATACTGGACGTGACCAGTATGTTACTTTTATGTGATGATTTTTTTGTAATGTTATTTTTATGTGTGACCCTAAAGGGCTTTCGTAAGTTTAAAGGAGTTTCTATGTTATGAAGAGGAATTAAATGCCTACGGTTAGGTATCAACTATAAAATTTATAAGTTTAAAATGAATCCGCTAATTAGGGGAATCTGAAACCAAATTGGCAAATATTTCTCGCAAATTTGTGTACTGCAGCTGGCTAATCATTTATATTCTTATAAACAGTTTACGCCGGAACTCAAAGAAAACAATCCACTCTCTATAATACTAAGGAAACTAAATGAAAAAGAGAATATCAACACTCCTCTGGATCTAGAAGTCAAATAAATCGACTTGGTTTTTCAAAGGATAAAAAATAAATTCTATACAAAAACAAATTTATATCACGCGCAAGAAGAAAACACAATTTTGAAATTTTTTGGCTGGGTATAGTGAAAAGGAAAATATTACAACTATTTTAACCGAAACTATTTATACCGGCTTTTCCATACAACAAATGTACAATAAAAGGAACGTTTTTACTTTCAGAACCCCTTTTCAGGGAGATATAGAGGACCGTTTAAAGTCTCTTTTTGCTTCGCCTGTTGAACGTCCGTTTATCAGATTACATTTCACAGATTCATCGTACACGAGCAGATCTTAAAAATGGGAAACAAAATTGAAGATTTATTTGACGAGGACACCATAAATAGATTTCAAAGCCCGGATGGGAGCTTTGAACCGGGCTGCGGTAGCAATACAATAAAAGAATTAATGTGTTTATTTTTTGAAAAAAATCTATGAAAAGTTCGCTGAGATTCTGGACATTATGCACAAATCAAACAACTAAAATGATCGATGCAGATAATAAATCTGTACGTCAGAGCCAAAAGGTTCAATATGCAAATTAAAGATGGCCGTTTGTTATGGGTAAACAACGTTTAGCGGACATCTTTAATTTGCATATTGAACCTTTTGGCTCTGACGTACAGAAATGGAGCCGTCTTGAAGTGTTTGCTCTCTTTTCAGCTATCGGTAAGAAGGCCACTCTGTGAGTAAAAGCCACCCAAGAATAAAAAATTTAATAACTTATTTTTTTTTTTTTTTTTTTTTTTTGAGGGACTTTTGGCCATCTACTTCAGCCAGCTTCAGAACCTGATAGTGATCTTCCAAACAAGACGTTTGAGGTAACGCAACTTAACGCAAGATTAAGGTGACGCAGGAGCGATTCATTTTTTTGAACACCCTATGCTTCAAAATATGCAAATATTATCCTTTTGGTGCTAGATATCAAAATTCCCCTTCCGAGCAACAATTTTTGGGAAACCTTAATCTGCTATAAATTCCCGAGAATTTAACCTGAATCAAAGTTTCCGGAAAAAGTACTGTATGGTCAGGTATGGAATTTTTCCTGAAGGTGCCAAAGATTGATAAAAATTGTTGCTCGGAAGCGGAATGTTGATATCTGGCTCCAAAACATTAATATTATCGTTTTTCGAAGTATAGGGTGTTCAAAAAAATGAATCACTCCTGCGTCACCTTAAGGTTTAAAACTCTCAAAATAAACAAATAAATAAACAAACAAACCTCCGAAAGGGACCGAAGTAAAAGGATGCCATCAATGGAAAACTGCAAACATCAAAAAAAAATAAAATCTTTTTTAGTGTCCCTTTAACGTTTTCGTAGAGTTTCCATGTTATGAAGAGGAATTAAAATGCCTAGCCGGCATAAAAATCAAATGCTAATGTACAATCAGAACACGGAAACAGCCGCAAATATAATTCAAAAGATTGGTCTGTGAAGACAAATCTTGCAACGTTTGTATTCATTTAGCTCAATTTTTATCGAATCACGAAAGTGACTATTGCGAGAAATTCCTGTTTTTACCCATATCGAAATTTGATATAATGAGATTTTTGAATTTTTTTGAGAGAATATAGAAATTTTTGAATAATTCAAATGAATAGTTAAGTAGTTGTAAAAAACGAAGCTATTGATATGAACATGACGTAATACGTCCCCCCATGCATACTCATTGGTTCAAAGGTTCAGAGGAAGTAAAAGGTCAGTTTTTCAGGTCCATGGATCAGTACTTTTTTAGATTTAATAAAAATGTTTGAAGAAGACATAAGAAAATTGATGCAAAAAAGAAGTATTGATCCCGAAACGATCAAATCAAAAAGACAATGACATATGTGTACTGTTCAACAATCTTTTATTTTTCAACCAATGTTTTATATATATATCCGCGAAAGTGAAAGCCACGTGGTCGATGATTACTTTTTATTCTTTTCAAATTGATGCCAGCTTTTTATTTTTCCAGAATTTGAGGCGAAGTTTCAATGGATCACAGTAGTCTGTACGTGGGAGTTCCACCCTCAAGGATATGTTAAGTTTTGCTGTCGGCCAAATTTTTTGCTGACGAGCTTTTCTGCTGTAACCGCACGTTTTGGTCAGAAAATTTCCGTTTTACATTGCGACAATGGGGGGGAATATATCTCTAATGCAATGCGTGAATTTTGTAAAGAGAAAGGTATTTATTTGAATTCAACACTCAATTCGAATACCTTATTCGCCTCAACAGAACGGTAAATCGGAACGTTTAAATGAAACTTTAAATGACATTGCTCTGCCAAATATTTGCTGACGGGGTTTTGCCGCCTGTGTTTAGCTTATGGGAGTGAGCTTCTGCTGTTGGGGAACGTGCAGCTTCAGCCAAATGCTGTCACAATAATGTCATTCAGCAGCCTTTATAAGCGCATGCTTTCGGAACATTTTTCGTTAGTCAATTCGGGATTTTGTTTTTTTTTATTTCGCGAAGAAAAAAAGGCTTCGGTTTTTAAAATTTGAATAAATAATTGTGCGCGATTATTTTAATCAGTTTTGTAGTTCACTGGAAAATTTTAATAGTGGATTTATTTTTGTTCGCGCAAGCGCATTTTTATTTTTTTACGCTTCTTTTAACCCGTATTGGCATTCCGACGGGGGCCAGAGAAGATGATGGCTAAAAGATATCCCAAATTTCGCGACGATTCGGGTAGGGTTGTAGATCCTAGGTATAACCTGAGGAGAACCCTGCTTGTAGAAGTCTTGGAGGAAATTTCCAAGCTAGGAGACTTGACTGCTGATTGGAAAGTAGTGATCGCAGTGGAGTATGTTGATAATGTAGATCCCGAGTTTAGAAAAACTCTCGCGGTTAAATTCAAAGAATTGTGTAACGATTGAAAAATGACAATCGTTCCTTTTTTTTTACTTTTAAATTTAATTTACGCGCCTTGAAATGGTATTTTTGTCGCACAGGCGTACGACGATCGCGTAAGGTTGGCCAACACAAAAACGTTGAAGTCATTTTCCCTCGCCTCGTAGCTTTGATCACCGGTCGTGTGAAATATTTAATTATTTATTTCGTTAAATTCACTTAACTTAATTATTTATGTATTTAATTCTTTTTGTTAAACCGCATTACTTTTATTATTAAAATTAGGTGGTAGGAGATTTATTCTCCCGAGGGAGAGTGGGAGGCGATCCCTTAAAAATGGAGGAATAGCATCTTCTTAACCCGTTTAACGGTAAGAATTGATTTAAGAAAATTGTGAATCGATTTATTAATTGTTACTCTTGATTACGCTTAATTGTTAACGCTTTTGTTATATTTTTATTATCAGGGTTTTAGTTTAGTCCTGGATTTATTTTTTATTATCTCTTGTTCGATGAATATAAGGAAGACTTATACTCCACGTGGTCGTTTTATTTCATCATCCCGTCTAAATCACGAAACGGGAAAACATCCTGTTTCAATTGTTTCCGCTTGACGGTGACTTGGAGGATTACATACATAACGTGTTGGAGCAGCAGAAATATAATGAGTTAGTAGGCCTTAAATTGTTTAGTTCTGAAAGAGACAGAATGAAAAACACCGAGGCACAGTTCTTAGATACTTTACTTACATCCCGTTTATATATTAGTTGTTTTCTTAATCGTACTAATTCATCTGTTGCTAAGTCAACAGACCCCGGTTATGTTATCACACCGCAAATTCGAAGAGTAGTTGACGGTAACGACAATTGGACATACGATAAAATCTGGACGCCTGGCAAGGAAATTCGTCCTCTCACTAAGTTAGTGATTGAAAGCGATGACTTCTACGCCGGCATGGATGGCGAACTTTCAAAATGGAAGAAAGTGAAGACCTCTGCCATTGAAACTGAAGATAGTTGGGTCACAATAAGTTCTGAAGAGTACAGTGCCCAATCACCCGATTATTGTCCGATAACTGGGATACCGTATGCTGTCACGGCTCTCATGGAATTTGAACGTCAACAAGAGGCTGCGTCGGTTTCCGCCTACACCGCCAGCAGTGAACCAGTCCACATGGATTTGGAACAAGTCTTGGAAGAATCAGTTTCCACCCCTAGCGCAACAGGGCTAGAATTAGAAGTTGTTCCATCAACTTCCAACGAGAGTGTTGCCTGTAAAAGAAAATCATCAGATGGCGACATTCTTGAAACATCGAACTTCACGGCGCTTCACATTTTTATGCGCTCAAGTTCACTGGAAAATTTTTGGAAGAAAGAACATTAATTAAAAGTCAGACATGGCTAACGACCGAAAACTTTTGGGATATTGTTGAGGAAATTAAAGGAAATGGCAATAAAAATAAAATCATTTTTGTGGGTATTAATCTTTTGTGTAATAAAAATAGAGTTCCCGGGTTAGGCGTGTGCATTTGCACTGCAAATACCAAAATTTTAAATGAGTATGAGATTTTGGAAAGCGAGTTTGAAAAATTTGATTGTTTTATAGAAAAAGACACGGAAATTAGAAAAAAAGCAAATCAACTCGAGAGGAAACTTATTCATTTATTAAAGATATCGCACAGTGGCTGGAAGAAAGTTTTAGCGAAGAAGAGCTCCAAGGGATACAGTGGTTAATTAACTTGCGTAATGGTTTACGTAGCGTAATATTACCCGAAACAAGACCAGAGCTTAGGATCAAAGATTTTGTTCTTACGGATACTCTAGCAGAAAAAGTTTTTGAAGCGAAGGATAAAATAGATAGATTGCTTGCGCAGTATGAATACTTAACTTTCAGTTTTATATGAGTTTGAGCTATTTTTTTTTACTAGAAGTTATATCCAAACACTCAAGGAACAGGCTTTTCTCAAAATTGTGACATCGGTCCCGAATTGCCAAAAAGTTTTCAATCAAATACCAGCGCAGATATTGGATAGCTGCAAAATTTTCTCGAATTTGTGGGCTCAAAAATATATCTGCCAAAGGTGGCATTGGACTCGAAACAGAAAAGGTTATATCATTCGAAGGGAGTGCATGCAAAAATTTGACAGCAACTTCAGGAACTTTTGCTTCGCTTTCGGATGGATTTAATTGATGTAAAGGGATGCAAGAGATCAATTCTTGCATCAATCAACGAGTTTTGGCTATCAGGACTTGCGCGAAATGCCGAACAAGCTTTGTGATTTACTGCGAGACCGATTAAGCAAAGATCTGAATCCGTCAGCTGAGAGCTTTCGCAGCAAAACGGTTGGACTTCGGTGAGTTTTTCAGAGGAAGAACTTCCAACATAAGTTGCAGACTAAAAGATCATTCGATTTTATTAGTAAAAAGAGGAGAAGAACGAGAATTAGTTCCGAAATCTAAAATAATGTGGAACTCTGTTAAAATAAATAGTGCTGAATTCGAAAATCTGATGGATTTTGTTCCGATAGCCGAAAAACATTTAGAAATGTGTCTCGCACACAAACAATATCTGGAGTTTCAAATGAGTCTGCTCTCATTAAAAGTAAAACAAAACATATGCGCGAATGCATCTGAATCAATTGAATTATACAAAAAAGCCATCAGTGAGAACTTATTGGTTGCACCGCCGCCGGCCGTATCTTTCAAGGAAATTCAAATGGAACTAAGGAGCGTCGTGACCAGGGAATCCGAAACGGAAATTCGGGAGCTGCTTCTTGTTTTTGGGAACGACTTAGCACAAGAAATCTTGGAAAGTTTGAACTTCATACAAAACAACGATTTTGTGCCTCAATATGCAAATTTGATGCAGAACGATTTCTTTGAAAATAAACTCGAAGACACAACTTTTAATCAAGAACTTGGTGAAGATGTTCCTTATTAATTACAGTCATTTATTGCATAATTTTTTGTAAACATTTAAAAATTAACCTATCAGCATCCTTGTATCCATGTATGGGAATTGAAGTTGGAGAAGAAAGAATTGGTTATTTATGCTTAGACTGTGAAAAGCTACCTGTTTATCAGAATATGCGTTGCCTTCCTAGAGACTAGGTTTTTATATTCAGTCCCAAAAGGACTAACCTGATTTTAATAAAAAATTAAAGTTGAGAAAGATGATTTTATAGGAGCGCTCGCGGAGGACGTAAGGATACATGAATAAGGAAATTTGTGATATTTTAATAATATAATGAATAATACATGAATATATATAATTTGAGATTTATAGTGCACTTATTAGATTTTAAGTACCAAGACAAAAAACGAATGGGTGTCGGTATCTGATCTCGTTGATGACAAGGGAGGATTGTTGCGGTCAATAATTATTTCAACACCGTCTACTTTCATATGCTCTAAAATTTCTTGGTGTTTTAAGGCCAAGATAAAAAAAGAAGTAATTAAATTCTCAAGGTCCATTTTTTTACTTTTTCACGTTGAGTTTAGAACACTCATAATAGACAAATAAATAAACAAACCGCCAAAAGAGGACTAAATGAAAAGATATACTTTTTGGTTTTATAGGTCACATATGGTTTAGATTTTAAGAAACTTAACGGTATGTTATCTTTTTAGACACCAAAGAGGACAGCCGGCATCCCAAAACATCGGGAAACTCCTAAGAGCCGAAGAACCCACATGACCCCTCCGGTGAAGAAGTCTTTGTGGGGTACTTCGGTCACAGCGACTCCGGTCACGAATCGATGTGTCAGACGTACAGTTACTCCTGAATTAAGCAATAAGTTTCCGTCATCTCCAAACAGTAGCTCCAAAGACGATAAGGAAAGGGTTGCGAGGATTCAGGGGCAAATAATGGCTGCCTGCTGCAAAATCAACGAGAACGTGGAAAAACTACATGACGTTTCCAAACTTAAAAAAATTAATGCAATACTGTTCAGCATCAATAATGAAATGTTTCGTGTTTAAATGTCTGGAAAGTTGAGTTAAGTGTAAAGAACAGTAAACAGTTCATCAATGGAAAACGGCAAACGGCAAACACCAAAGGAAATTTTCTTTAACTGTACATATAATGTACCGAATATATGTACAGTTAACGATAATATTTTTTCATTGTTGTCTCCCAGACTGATTTTTCTACCCAGAAATCACTTAAAACAGCCTCGCTTAAAGTATCCTTTCTTTTGAAATTTGCTTTCAGTGCAGAAGAACTGCAAAGGAGCAACTATGGGGGTGGCGGAGAAGGAGGGAAAGAAAAACTGGATTCCACCAAGCTGCCAGCTATCCGAAATAATTCTTATTATTTCTCTTCATCTTATGCAAGGCCTTTTAAATTTTGTTGCATATGAGGAACGTTAAGTAACTGAGAAAGCCTTGAAATGCGAAAAGGAAGGGTAATCGTTTGACGAGTTTCTTTAACAAATGAATTAATGGATAGTTTGAAAAAATTTCCCCTGACGAAAATGATCAAAAGCGAAGGCTTTAGAAGCCGAATAATATTTTCAGTCAGATTAACTTTTATTGAGAGTCAAAATTTTATTATTTTACCAAGATACAATATTTTACAATATTACCAATTTTTTTAAGGAAGATCTTTTAAAAGATCCCTCCAATTTCCTCCAATTTTTTGAAGGAAAAATTTCTTATTTAAATATTAGACTATTTACAAAGAATTCTATTTCCAGATAATTATGACTGACGATGATGACGCTCTTTTTAATGCAGTTAAAAATATTTTTGCAAGCGAAATTACATGTTTACTGTGCCTATTTCACGTTTATGAAAATTGGAAAAAAAAAGTCAACGTCTTTTCCTTCAATCAATTATTTTTCGGAACGAAAAGAACTACAAATTCCAATTTTTATTGAAAGAAATTAATCTTTCATTTGCCAAGGCCAAGAGATCATAGATATTCACCTAAAAGCATAATTTTTATGATAGCGCAATCATAAAAATATCATAAGCTTTTATGATATTTTCTCAATCCTCATACTGCTACGATATCACAAACAACAAAATTCTTGCACTTCCTCATTTTAGGTAGCTTAGACAACTTTCAGTTCTGATTTGCATGTGGGTGCATCAAATGAAAAGGAAAATGAATATTTTTTTAAAATCAACGACTGAGAAATTAGATCCAAAAGACAAACATGTACTTCTTCTACATTGTGGGGTACTTCGGCCACAGCAACTCCGCTCACAAGTCGATGTGTCAGACGTACAGTGACTCCTGAATTAAGCAATAAGTTTCCGTCATCTCCAAACAGTAGCTCCAAAGACGATAAGGAAAGGGTTGTGAGGATTCAGGGGCAAATAATGGCTGCCTGCTGCAAAATCAACGAGAACGTGGAAAAACTACATGACGTTTCCAAACTGAAAAAAATTAATGCAATACTGTTCAGTATCAATAATGAAATGTTTCGTGTTTAAGTTGTGTTTAAATGTCTGGAAAGTTGAGTTAAGTGTAAAGAACAGTAAACAGTTCATCAATGGAAAACAGATTGATGAAATTTATGTACGCGCGATTCACCAATTTCCATTTTAACCAACAAGTCCTATTCTGTTATTCCGAAAGCAATACTTCCTACAGGTATTTCCAAAGGGCGAAGTTGATCAAATTGAGCATTAGAAACTTCATCTTACACCTCTTTTTTCCAATATCTAAAAGAATTCAATGCAGATCCGCCTAATGGATTAATAAAGACATCAGCAGATGCAATTTATTTATGCCAACTAGCTGAAAAAGAATTTAGAAGTAATAGTTGTCTGTCGGACATCAATCTCGAAAAAGCCACTATTTCGGTGCGTTCGGTGAGCTCGGCAAAACCGGCTGCAGCCGTCTCGAACCGATCATGAATTGAGCCGAGCTTTGCAGTTTCCGAACCACAGAGTAGAAAAAGGCCCGGAAGCCGTCGGGAAGACGGGGCTAGAAGGAAAAAAGGCTAACCGAGAGGGCAGAGTATTCAAATAGGTCGGCCAGAATTGATAGGAAAATTTAAGGGTGACAGTAGATTTGTATTCGGTTTCCAAACCGAAACCCAAAAAGAAGTTATGGCGGAAGCAAAGGACGACATGCTCTTCATGGACGGGACTCACGGCACCAATGAAGAGGAACTGACACTTTTCTGAAATATTTTTAAAGCCCGAGAAAGGATTAAAAGTCCCATCTGCTGCAATGGTCGACATTGCTACTTTAGTTCTTAGGACTTGTTCACATGCCTTTAATAAAACTCCGCAAATTAAAAATTTGGGATCTAAAATTTTTAATTTATGTTTAAGACGAATAATAAAACAACACAATGAAGTCTTTGAAACTTTAAATCAGTGCTCGGGACCACATTAGGATTCTATAATCGATTTTTTTAATCAGAACAAAAATTTACAAAGACTGTAAAAGACTTAACGAGGAACTAAAATCAACTAGTGACAAAAGATAAAAATGCAAGTATTGTTCTTTATTTATTTATTTCTATATGTTAATTGGTCACTCAACTACAGACAATAATCAAGGAAGCCTCACCTAATTTTCAACTTCGGAGACTGAAAACAAGAATTGATGTGGGTGAGATCCTTAATTTCAAAATTAGAAATGGAAGAGAAATTGAAAAATTACATCAGCCTCAATGGCATATCAGTCATCGTTGTGAATCAGCAAAAGGTAAAGGAAAAAGAAAAATTTAAAACTCCTTAAGACGAGTACGTTTTTATTTGAAGGAAAGCATCGAAAAATTGATAGAACCTAGAAAACTAAAGTTCTGCAACCATACGCAACCGAAAATACTGGTCAGCCATCTTCTATCTGCTCTAAATAGCGACGAGGAATTAAAGACTTGCACTTAACAGAGGTGAGAAGAGAGGGATACCAGCCGTTCCCGATCGCAATATTGAAAGCATCTGTTGTAAGTGTCATGTATGAATCGAAATTATTTATTTCTATCTTGTTGCCTAAATGCTTTTTTTAGATTTTATTTTCATCTTCTTATTAGGCTACGTTAGGAATCTGCCCAGACGCAAGGGTGGCAAACATCCAAACGACACCAGCAGCGCCTCGAACTCTACCAAGGACACCAAGGACACCAAACACCCCAACAACTTCTAGGATGGCAAACACTCCAACGACTCCAGATCTACATCAAAGAATTGCAGTAGATCTGGCTGATCTGCAGGATCTCGTAAAATCAGTTACAGACGGGACAACACTTATACAAGTCCGAAAGCCATAAGAGGGGTCTTTGCAGATAAAGGCGATTTAAAACATTTCTTGGGGTTTGATGTAAAATATGATAAAGAAAAGGGTATATTAACTTTAGATAAGAAAGAATATATCCAGAAATTATTACATAAATTTAAAATGCTGGATTGTAAAGGGTCATTAACGTCAATTGAGCCCCAAATTAAAACTTGACGAAAGTGAATACGTATCTCAAAAACCCATACAGGGAATTAATTGGATGTTTAATGTACCTTGCAAATAGCTGCAGATCCGATATCGTATTCGCACTAAATTTTTTCAGTAAATATCAAAAGTAAGCTACAGATCAGAGTTTTAAATATTTAAAAAGAATTTTGCGTTATTTAAAAATGACGCCAGATTATATCCAAAAGAGGGGGAGATTTAAAATTACTTGGTTATCGCGATGCAGATTGGAGAAGCAATAAATGTCGAAAATCCGTATCAGGTTTTTGTTTTAAATTATCTAACAGTTTAATAGCCTGGTCTGTCAAGAAACAAAATTGTATTGCATTGTCAACTGCAGAAGCAGAATTGTACAGTTTGACATCATGCTTATGCGATATTTCATTAATTCTTAACAAAGAAGATATGGACGGGTACGGTGGCTTTTCAAGCCGAGTCTACACTTTCAGGTCCTGGACAGGCACGCATAGTTCGAATTGGAAGGACTCCGCTGACACCGGTGAACAGTACCGAAGCTCTCAGCGCACCTTTCAGATTAGCGACAGCTGTCCGCGACAGATCTGACCTTTTGCCTTCTTCAATTTCATCCGAGGTTCAGAATACTTTTCGTTCGTACCTTCGTACTTTTCGTAATTATTATATTATTATTACAGTATTTGCACCTTTCCCTTAAATTAATCTCTTTCAATATTTTCAGAATATGGAGAGGAAGGAAGTGCTCCGAAAGGCAATGCTGCCCCTTATTAGGGGCAGAATTGAACTTTGGAGTCCTTGATGCTGGGAAACTTAGTTTTCCGCCCAAGGGGCAGGCCCCTGCTACGGGGATGAAAATGAGGTACGTTCCACGTGAATGAGGGATTACATATGTAACCCCTGAATACATTGATGACACTTTAAAACAAACTTTTACCCTTTTTTTCATTACAGGTTTAGTCTCTGGCAATTATATTGAGCAATTCAAAGCACTCTTATGACCAGCAAATTAAAAGAGTTGCTAAGAACAGCCGATGATCAAACTGGTGAGCAGCAGAGGATACTGAACTACTGTTCAAATATATGTTGCCTATATGAGAAGACCTCTTGCTCGGAGCATGAATTCCGAATGATGTATTCCAAGGAGGAAATAATCTGGGCCATCGAGACCCTTGGGTTCAAAGTACTTTATTTCTCATGTCCTGTCACCACATGGCTCACCACATCTTCTCAACTTCCGAACGGATATACTGGACGTGACCAGTATGTTACATTTATGTGATGATTTTTTTGTAATGTTATTTTATGTGTGACCCTAAAGGGCTTTCGTAAGTTTAAAGGAGTTTCCATGTTATGAAGAGGAATTAAATGCCTACGGTTAGGTATCAACAAAGTTTATAAGTTTAAAATGAATCGCTAATTAGGGGAATCAGAAACCAAACGGGCAAACATTTCTCGCAAATTTGTGCACTGCAGCTGGCTAATCATTTATATCACCGTAAACTGGGGTGAGATGACCGGCGGGGCGAGATTGACCGGTCTCAAAAAAGGTAGTTCTGGCTGAATTTTTAAAATCTGATTGTTAGAGGGGAAAGAATGGGGAATCCTCCAGTAATTTCATTTAAAGAAAATATAATTTAACTGTGGTTACTAACTTTTTTTAGGCCAGTCAATCTCGCCCCGCCGGTCAATCTCACCCCAGTTTACGGTATTACAAACAGTTTACGCCGGAACTCAAAGAAAACGATCCACTCTCCATGTAACATGTCTACATAACATGGAACGTCTTTTTAGTAAGCTAATAGAAGAACTCGAAATCATAAATATTTTTCTTTTCGTAAGGATGTTCTTCCAAGCCAGCTTCAGAACCTGATAGTGATCTTCCAAACAAGATGTTTGAGGTAACGCAACTTAACGCAAGATTAAGGTGACGCAGGAGTGATTCATTTTTTTGAACACCCTATGCTTCAAAAAATGCAAATATTATCCTTTTGGTGCTAGATATCAAAATTCCCCTTCCGAGCAACAATTTTTATCAATCTTTGAGAAACCTTAATCTGCTATAAATCCCAAGAATTTATCCTAAATCAAAGTTTCCGAAAAAAGTACTGTATGGTCAGGTATGGAATTTTTCCTGAAGGTGCCTAAGATTGAAAAAAATTGTTGCTCGGAAGCGGAATTTGGATACCTGGCTCCAAAACATTAATATTATCGTTTTTCGAAGTATAGGGTGTTCAAAAAAATGAATCACTCCTGCGTCACCTTAAGTTTAAAACTCTCAAAATAAACAAATAAATAAATAAACAAACCTCCGAAAGGGACCGAAGTAAAAGGATGCTATCAACGGAAAACCGCAAACACAAAAAAAATAAAATCTTTTTTAGGTGGCCCTTTAACGTTTTCGTAGAGTTTCCATGTTATGAAGAGGAATTAAAATGCCTAGCCGGCATAAAAATCAAATGCTAATGTACAATCAGAACACGGCAACAGCCGCAAATAAAATTCAAAAGATTGGTCTGTGAAGACAAATCTTGCAACGTTTGTATTAATTTAGCTCAATTTTTATCGAATCACGAAAGTGACTATTGCGAGAAATTCCTGTTTGAAGTAACCAGTTCTACTGTGTAATCTGAAAAAAAGATACAGGTCTTTTTTCATTCCGATGATGAAAAATTAGGCAGGCTAATAAGACTCAACCCTTCCTCCCTAACTCCCACCATCCAGACTTATTTTACAATTTTTCCCATTTTTTTTTAAAGATGTGTAAGACTGCGTCCGAAATATAATAGCCTTTACCAACCAAACTGAGACGCTATAATAATTCTATGTTCATGAATAAGGCACTAAGGCAGCAATCTGCCATATACATTTTTTAAATATCTTCGAGAAAATCAAAGTTAGAGTTATAATTAGTTGGCTTTTCTTTTATAAAGAGGTTTTGCATTGGAAATCTTAAGAGAAAAGGGGCTATAACTGATTCGTTTACAAAGTCATTAAAAAAAGTACGCAAGTGCTCTATGAAGGAGCCAGTCCATTCTAGGGACTGGTAAACTGTATAGTTACAGTTTTCCAGTTTAAGTCTTGGAGTTTGAGTTAACGTATTTTTTTTTTTCTTTTTTTTTTTTTTCTTTTTTTAAAGTTTAAGTTTTTGATTAAAGATTTAGGCCGATTTCCTATGAAAGCGCGAGAACAGACAGTGGTGGCAACAGCCCTTAGTTTATTATAAAAGGTAAGTAATGAAGTCTTTACTGAACAAATTTAGACCGAAATACCCAAATTTTAAATGAGTATGAGATTGTGAAAAGCGAGTTTGAAAAATTTGATTGTTTTATAGAAAAAGGCACGGAAATCAGAAAAAAAGCAAATCAACATTCAGTTTTATATGAGTTTGAGCTACCTTTTTTTACTAGAAGTTATATCCCAACAATCAAAGAACAGGCTTTTCTCAAAATTGTGACTTATGTCCCGAATTGCCAAAAAGTTTTTAATCAAATACCTGCGCAGATATCGGATAGCTGCAAAATTTTCTCGAATTTGTGGGCTCAAAAATATATCTGCCAAAGGTGGCATTGGACTCGAAACAGAAAAGGTTATATCATTCGAAGGATTGCATGGAAAAATTTGACAGCAGCTTCAGGAACTTGGTTATCTCAAAATTGTGTTTTTTCTGTAGGACTTAAAAAAGAAGGAAGCTATTTAAATGTTCGGTTCGGAATTTCAAAATGTTCCGCGCAAGTTTCACTTTCTCGTGATGAGCTGAGAGCTTTCGCAGCAAAACGGTTGGACTTTGGTGAGTTTTTCAGAGGAAGAACTTCCAACATAAGTTGCAGACTAAAAGATCATTCGATTTTATTAGTAAAAGGAGGAGAAGAACGAGAATTAGTTCTGAAATCTAAAATAATGTGGAACACTGTTAAAATAAATAGTGCTGAATTCGAAAATCTGATGGATTTTGTTCCGATAGGCGAAAAACATTTAGAAATGTGTCTGGCACACACATGCAATATCTGGAGTTTTAATGAGTCTGCTCTCATTAAAAGTAAAACAAAACATATTGCGCGAATGCATCTGAATCAACTGAATATACAAAAAAGTCATCAGTGAGAATATTGGTTGCACCGCCGCCGGCCGTATCTTTCAAGGAAATTCAAATGGAACTAAGGAGCGTCGTTGCCAGGGAATCCGAAACGGAAATTCGGGAGCTGCTTCTTGTTTTGGGAACGACTTAGCACAAGAAATCTTGGAAAGTTTGAACTCATACAAAACAACGGTTTTGAGCCTCAATATGCAAATTTGATGCAGAACGATTTCTTGAAAATAAATCCGAAGACACAACTTTTAATCAAGTACTTGATGAAGATGTTCCTATTATTACAGTCATTTATTGTAATTTTTTAACACTCATAATAGACAAATAAATAAACAAACCGCCAAAAGGGACTAAATGAAAAGATATAGTTTTTGGTTTTATAGGTCACATATAGTTTAGATTCTAAGAAACTTAACGGCATGTTATCTTTTTAGACACCAAAGAGGACAGCCGGCATCCCAAAAGATCGGGAAACACCTAAGAGCCGAAGAACCCACATGACCCCTGCGGAGAAGAGATCTTTGTGGGGTACTTCGGTCACAGCGGCTCCGGTCACGAGTCGATGTGTCAGACGTACAGTGACTCCTGAATAAAGCAATAAGTTTCCGTCATCTCCAAACAGTAGCTCCAAAGACGATAAGGAAAGGGTTGTGAGGATTCAGGGGCAAATAATGGCTGCCTGCTGCAAAATCAACGAGAACGTGGAAAAACTACATGACGTTTCCAAACTGAAAAAAATTAATGCAATACTGTTCAGCATCAATAATGAAATGTTTCGTGTTTAAATGTCTGGAAAGTTGAGTTAAGTGTAAAGAACAGTAAACAGTTCATCAATGGAAAACGGCAAACGGCAAACACCAAAGGAAATTTTCTTTAACTGTACATATAATGTACCGAATATATGTACAGTTAACGATAATATTTTTTCATAGTTGTCTCCCAGACTGATTTTTCTACCCTGAAAACACTTACAACAGCCTCGCTAAAAGTATCCTTTCTTTTGAAACTTGCTTTCAGTGCAGAAGAACTGCAAAGGAGGGTGGCGGCGAGGAGGGAAGGAAAAATTAAACCCGACCAAGCTGCCAGCTATCCGAAATAATTCTTCGTATTATTTCTCTTTATCTTATGCAAGGTCTTTAAAATTTTGTTACATATGAGGAACGTTAAGGAGCTGAGAAAGCCTTGAAATATGAAAAGGAAGGGAAATAGTTTGACCAGTTTTTTTAACAAATGAATTAATGGATAGTTTAAAAAAATTTCCCGTGACGAAAATGATCAAAAGCGAAGGCTTTAGAAGCCGAATAATATTTTCAGTCAGATTAATTTTTATTGAGAGTCAAAATTTTATTATTTTACCCAGATACAATATTTTACAATATTACCAATTTTTTTAAGGAAGATCTTTTAAAAGATCCCTCCCATTTCCTCCAATTTTTTGAAGGAAAAATTTCTTATTTAAATATTCGACTATTTACAAAGAATTCTATTTCCAGATAATTATGACTGACGATGACGACGCTCTTTTTAATGCGGTTAAAAATATTTTCGGAAGCGAAATTATATGTTTACTGTGCCTATTTCACGTTTATGAGAATTGGAAAAAAAAATTCAACGTCTTTTTGTTCAATCAATTATTTTTCGGAACGAAAAGAACTACAAATTCCAATTTTTACTGAAAGAAATTAATCTTTCATTTGCCAAGGCCCGAAGATAATAGATATTCACCTAAAAGCATAATTTTTATGATAGCGCAATCATAAAAATATCATAAGCTTTTATGATATTTTCTCAATCCTCATCCTGCTATGATATCACAAACAACAAAATTCTTGCACTTCCTCATTTTAGGTAGCTTAGACAACTTTCAGTTCTGATTTGCATGTGGGTGCATCAAATGAAAAGGAAAATGAATATTTTTTTAAAATCAAAGACTGAAAAATTAGATCCAAAAGACAAACATGTACTTCTTCTACATTGTGGGGTACTTCGGTCACAGCAGCTCCGCTCACAAGTCGATGTGTCAGACGTACAGTGACTCCTGAATTAAGAAATAAGTTTCCGTCATCTCCAAACAGTAGCTCCAAAGACGATAAGGAAAGGGTTGTGAGGATTCAGGGGCAAATAATGGCTGCCTGCTGCAAAATCAACGAGAACGTGGAAAAACTACATGACGTTTCCAAACTGAAAAAAATTAATGCAATACTGTTCAGCATTAATAATGAAATGTTTCGTGTTTAAATGTCTGGAAAGTTGAGTTAAGTGTAAAGAACAGTAAACAGTTCATCAATGGAAAACAGATTGATGAAATTTATGTACGCGCGATTCACCAATTCCCATTTTAACCAACACGTCCTATTCTGTTATTCCGAAAGCAATACTTCCTACAGGTATTTCCAAAGGACGAAGTTGATCAAATTGAGCATTAGAAACTGCATCTTACACCTCTTTTTTCCAGTACCTAAAAAAATTCAATACAGATCCGCCTAATGGATTAATAAAGGCATCAGTAGATGCAATTTATTTATGCCAACTAGCTGAAATAGAATTTAGAAGTAATAGTAGTCTGTCTAACATCAATCTCAAAAAAGCCACTATTTGGGTGTGTTCGGTGAGCTCGGCAAAACCGGCTGCATGAATTGAGCCGAGCTTTGCAGTTTCCGAACCACAGAGTAGAAAAAGGCCCGGAAGCCGTCGGGAAGACGGGGCTAGAAGGAAAAAAGGCTAACCGAGAGGGCAGAGTATTCAAATAGGTCGGCCAGAATTGATAGGAAAATTTAAGGGTGACAGTAGATTTGTATTCGGTTTCCAAACCGAAACCCAAAAAGAAGTTATGGCGGAAGCAAAGGACGACATGCTCTTCATGGACGGGACTCACGGCACTAATGAAGAGGAACTGACACTTTTCTGAAATATTTTTAAAGCGTGAGAAAGGATTAAAAGTCCCATCTGATATTGCAGCAGATGGGACTTTTAATCCTTTCTCAGGCTTTAAAAATATTTCATCGGTCGATATTGTTACTTTGGTTTTTAGGACTTGTTCACATGCTTTTAATAAAACTCCGCAAATTAAAAATTTCGGATCTAAAATTTTTAATTTATGTTTAAGACGAATAATAAAACAACATAATGAAGTCTTTGAAACTTTAAATCAGTGCTCTGGACCACATTAGGATTCTATAATCGATTTTTTAATCAGAACAAAAATTTACAAAGACTGTAAAAGACTCAATGAGGAACTAAAATCAACTAATGACAAAAGATAAAAATGCAAGTATTTTTCTTTATTTATTTATTTCTATGTGTTAATTGGTCACTCAACTACAGACAATAATCAAGGAAGCCTCACATAATTTTTAACTTCGGAGACTGGAAACAAGAATTGATGTGGGTGAGATCCTTAATTTCAAAATTAGAAATGGAAGAGAAATAGAAAAATTACATCAGCCTCAATCACATATCAGCCATCGTTGTGGATCAGCAAAAGGTAAAGGAAAAAGAAAAATTTAAAGCTTCTTAAGTCGAGTACGTTTTTATTTGAAGGAAAGAATCGAAAAATTGGTAGAACCTCGGAAACTGAAGTTCTGCAATCATACGCAACCGAAAATATTGGTCAGCAATCTTCTATCTGCTGTAAATAGCGACGAGGAATTAAAGAGTTGCACTTAACAGAGGTTGGAAGAGAGGGATACCAGCCGTTCCCGATCGCAATACTGAAGAGCATCTATTGTAAGTGTCATGTATGAATTGAAATTATTTATTTCTATTTTGTTGTCTAAATGTTTTTTTTAGATTTTATTTTCATCTTCTTATTAGGCTACGTTAGGAATCTGCCCAGACGCAAGGGTGGCAAACATCCAAACGACACCAGCAGCGCCTCGAAGTCTACCAAAGACGCCGAACACCCCAACAACTTCTAGGATGGCAAACACTCCAACGACTCCAGATCTACATCAAAGAATTGCAGTAGATCTGGCTGATCTGCAGGATCTCGTAAAATCAGTTACAGACGGGACGACACTTGTACAAGTCCGCAAAGCCATAAGAGGGGTCTTATAGGGGCAGATAAAGGCGATTTAAAACATTTTTTGGGGTTTGATATAAAATGTGATAAAGAAAAGGGTATATTAACTTTAGATAAGAAAGAATATATCCAGAAATTATTACATAAATTTAAAATGCTGGATTGTAAAGGGTCATTAACGCCAATTGAGCCCCTAATTAAAACGTAACGAAAGTGAATATGTATTTTAAAAACCCATACAGGGAATTAATTGGATGTTTAATGTACCTTGCAAATAGTTGCAGACCCGATATCGTATTAATCCTTAACAAAGAAGATATGGACGGGTACGGTGGCTTTTCAGGCCGAGTCTACACTTTCAGGTCAACGTCTTCAACGACAGCACCTGGCCAGGCACGAATAGTTCGAATTGGAAGGACTCCGCTGACACCGGTGAACAGTACCGAAGCTCTCAGCGCACCGTACAAATTAGCGACAGCTGTCCGCAACAGATGCGACCTTTTGCCTTCTTCAATTTCATTGAGGTTAGGAACACATTTCGTTCGACACCAACTATAGGAAAAAGTCTAAATATTCCTCCTCCAGCGTTACCTTTACAGACATTTAAAAGGGAGGCATACTGGGTGTGCCCGACGTTGACAGAAGCGCTGTCACAAACAAATAAAAAGGTTGCCCAAAACTCGGGGAGTGGGATGGCTGCCGTTCGATTTTTGAAGGTTATGACAGCTACAGACGTCAGGAACAAGATTCGGGAAATTTTCCCAAAACATTCCGGATAATTTTAAAATTCTCATTCCTTGGGACAAACATTTAATCGGTCCCAAAATAGACGGAAGCTGGATGGTTACTTTCTCTGCCACCTGACGGGGACACGTCCAGATAAACCCGTGTATGTCCAAGCAAAAGGGTTTTTTTTTTTTATTCGAAGAGCTTTTCAGATAGAAATCGGACAAAAAAATAGCCAAATATGGCTGAATAGCGAAGGAGTAATTTCTAGTCGAGCAATAGCTCGAAACGTCCAAACTAATAAAAACACATGTTACTTCAAAAGACTGCTTGTGTTTGGTCTAGGCGAAAAAAAATCTGTAACATGAAGGGAAAACTGCAAAAGATTTTCCTCATGAAATTTTAACATCATGTGAAGGTAATTAATGCACCCTTGCTATAAATTCTTTTTGCTGTCAGCTTCTTCCATAAAATAATTAAATTAAATTATGCTCTAGCTATTTAATTTCTCTTTTCCAGTCGAAGCGAACAAAATTTTTCCATTGTCAAAATCCTCAGGGGAACAATCTGGATCGAGTACAGGTCAGAAAAAGACCAGATTGAACTTTTTTTTTAGAAAAAAGAGGTGAGATCATACATGACAGCATTTCTGAAAACGGACCACCAGAAAAAAATTGGATCGGAGAGATTGGAGAGAGAGGACAGCATTGGATCAGAAAGATCCAGTGAGGAAAATAATTTTTTTTTTTTTTATATATATATACAATGGAATCGTGTAATGTTTCTGAAAGTATCTGAAACAAGATGACACGATACCAATACGAAGATTTTGCCATAGATAATGAATTAAAAAGCATTACAGAGAACCAGTTGCAAACATGTTGGACAATTTACAAAATCTGGCTAGAAACGCGAAATCTGACCCGTTCCAAATAATGAATACAGACCAACAAAGCTTGTCCCATGACAGGCATAATTTCCGAAGACTCATTTTTACCTCAAGCGAGGCGAAAGAACTGATAAGGCTGCAGACGGACAAGGCAAAAATGCATTATTTGCAGAAAAAGCTGTGTCGGGAAGATTTTCGTCCGACCGGAGCCACGAAGTACGACCTGGCAAATGAACCGAATGCCAGGGATGCGTACAAAAAGGAAATAAAGTCCTCAGGCTTATATGAGGATGCTAAAGTAGCTACGACAGAGTTGAGAGTATCAAATCGAAAAACCTCCCCATAGGTATTTCGCTAGGCGGTATTGTAACGAGGAAAAATCTGCTGAGCGGTTCATATGAAGCGGGGTTCCTGGAAATATGCCCCCATCTTTTAAGAAATTGCCATCCAAAAGATTTCCAGTGGATTTAATTTTTTCTTGTGAGCATGGAGTTTTTGAATGCCACGCATTGTGATGTGCGGGATAAATATTATGAATTTATGCACGAAGAGTGGCGGAAAACTTTCCCAGCGGTCGCTGTTCCTCCATTTGAGTGCAAATGGAGCGAGCAACAATTGTGTATGTGGGAGGGGTCCGAGGTGCGTGTGAATTGGAACATGAAACGGTTGGGGCCTCCACCGGGCTTTTTGAAGGCTCGGGCTTTGCGGGAATTGCATGATCTATTAAGACAGGTGCGGCGAGCCGTCGATAGTCTGGAAACAATCTGGGGGCCGGAAGTGGAGGAATTTTTATTCCGGGTTCCGTATAGGCCGGCTCCAGCGGATCCTTACGCTGAGGGGAGTCTTGCCGATCAAGGACTTCGTAGGGGGTCTTCATAAGAAGGAGGTCTTGGAAAGGATAAAGTATTAAATACCCTGTGAAGGAATAAATAAATAAAATAATAAAAAGTTAGAAAAATAAAGTGAAGTGAATAAAGAAGTTAAGTAAAATCAAACGCTCAGAAAAAAAATCATAACATTAACAAGATGTTCAAAATGATTTTCCTCAATTTTCGATAAAATTATTTCAGGAAAACTTCAATAATGATTTCATCCCGAAAATATTGACGTACGACACAAAGCGTAAGCTTCTTTCTGAAAAAAAAAAAAGCTAAGGAAAAGACAGAAATTTGTAGAACTGAACGTAAACACGATTTTATGACCTAGCCAGGTCAAAGCTATAGGAAAAAATCTTCCAGAGGCGTCAAATAGGAAAACGAAGACATTAAATGTGCACTGTCACTAAAAAGTCGGTGCGGTAGTAGAGGATATTCCGACGTTGCGAGGAGGTTTGGATATCCGGCTATCCGTACCCTAAATAAACGGACGGAGCATATTAAATTCGAAAGTGGGATCCTTAACCAAATTTTTGACAAACTGAGTGACGAGGTTCCCGTTCCACTTTTCTGCCTTTTTTTGTCGAGTTTTCGTCAAGTGAAAAAAAGAAACTATTCATATCTGGGCAAAGGTAAATAAGGTAGGTGCAATTTAGAAAGTAATTTAACTATATACGATCAAATTACAAAGCGTGGCGAATCGGTTTTTTTGGGAGGAGACAGAAGGCAAACTAGGTTCTGATGAAATCGGGACAACCGTTTATAAGCATTTGCTTTCTCTGTCTGAAGAAACACAAGTCATCCATTACATAGACACGTGCGGAGGCCAAAATCGGAATCGATTTCTTGCGTCGATACTATTGCACGCCGTTAAAAATATCCCAAATCTTGAAACAGTAGAGCTGAAATTTTTAGAAACCGGGCACACACAAATGGAGGCAGTGTGCTACAAAAAGAGCCAAAAAAGGGATAAAAGTCTTTTCTCCGTTAGAATATTCCACAATAATCAAGGCAGCACGGAAAAACCAATCCTACAAAGTCAATAAGCATTTCCACTACATCTTCAAATTTTCTAGTTTCTTTTAAATAATTTTAATGGACCTTTTTTTTGCTGTTTTTATTTCAGCAGCAGACAATGACAATGAGACAATGACAATGTACACGTTTGTAGACAATGACAATGAGTGTCATTGTCTACCATAGACTCATGAAACTGCATAGGATAGTATTGTCTTCCATAGACGATGGTAATTTTTGTATGTTCGAAAACAATTTCAATTTCGTCGATTATTTCGTATACACTTTGCTTTCACTTAGTTTTTAGGAAAACTGTAAAGATTCAAGTTAGTATAGATGGGCCCAATGTGAACCTTAAATTTTTAAAAGATTTGAAAAATTATTTGGAAGAAAATGTTAAGAGTTGACTGTGAAAAGCTGGCACGCAGAGCCTGCTTTCCCAACTTCCCCAAAAACGATGTAAGGGGAAGAATAAAAGGATTCAAGATCAAACATAGTTTTGTCGATAGGAATCATTATCTTGGCAGCAGACTAATCGTATTTCACTTTTTACGGGGAAACGAAGACAAAGAAATTTTCGGAATTTTTTCCTGAAGTCTTTAATATTTTTTGTTTCGAGATTCGTCTTCGTTTCTCCATAAAAAGTAAAATACGATTACTCTGCTGCCTAATAAACTATTTATTATTATCATCGTATGCTAGAAAAAATTTCATCTTTCCAGTGTTTTTATTTTGGTTAAAATTAAGAATTTATGTTGATATTATATACTGAAATGGATGGTTTCCTTCAACGAATCGTTTAAATCTATTTTCCATACTTTTGCCATGTTTCAAAATTGCGCCCGGACATGGATGAAATATACTCTAAAATTTCATCGCCGTCCTATGCACCTAACCACCTAGGACTCAACAGTCTACGAACGTTATTTATTTATATATGAATCCCCACAACTGAGGGATAATATTTTTGTTATCTTACACAATCGAAATCGTGTACTGAACGTATCTTTAACGCTTTTAATTTCAGATCGTTCAACGTCCTGGTGACTTGGTAATAATATTTGCGGACGGATTGCACTGGGGTTTCAATACAGGCACCAACGTTGCTGAAGCGATCAATTATTTCATAGACTTCGCCAATTATTTCAAAACTTCTGAAGAGCAATGGACGGTAGACGAAAAAGCAAACTTTTTAATTGTAGGAGTTTATGAATTTGATCTTAATGACAATCTCGAAAATATAAATAAAAATATTGGAGAGTATTCGAAAGATCAACTGATGTACAATGGCTACCTCCGGGTAAATTTTAAAATCTTGGAGAGTAATTTTGCCATCAGCAAAAGTCAAGAAATTTTAAATGAAGTTGAAAAATACGATATTTGTCGCATCGCAACGGATGAGTCGGCGCTACCGTGTTTAAATTTCAAATATTTACAACCTTCGTAAGTATTCGAATCCGGAAGACGGATCTCATTTTAAAATAAACTTTTAAATTATTCACTTCACTTCATTTCATCTAAACCAAATACTTTTGACAATGAAACCAACAATAAAGAATCCGTCAGTTCTTACATTTTTTAATAATTGAAACTTGATTTAAAATCCGCAATCATATTAAAACTACCCAAGACACAACATAAAAATAAAAAACATTCTTTAATTTCTTCCCAGATTACCAAAACAAAAAATTCAAGGAATACTTCTGTACGTCAGAGCCAAAAGGTTCAATATGCAAATTAAAGATGGCCGCTAAACGTTGTTTACCCATAACAAATGGCCATCTTTAATTTGCATACTGAACCTTTTGGCTCTGACGTACCGACTTCCAGTTGATGAAATTCAACACAAGACTATGGGCAACAATAAATTTATATACGTCGTTTTTCGATGATTTTTCTAGGCCGCTGGATCGGCCGGTTGCATAGAGTGCAATGAATCGTATTATTTATTTGTACATATGTAAATATGAGAATAATGGGTTCTAGTCTTTACTAGAAGATAAATTGATTCGTTTGTTGATGGAACAGAAGGCTTTCGAGGGAAAAGTCACTGGTAAGAATTGAAAAATGTTCTAATCTTTTTTCTACCTAAACGTTTTAAATACAAACTTTTAATTTTTTATAGCATTCAGAAAAAAAAATCACAAAGAGATATTAAAACACAGTCGAATACAATTGAAGACACTTTATTTCAAACGTGATTACTCTTTCAAAAAAATAATAATAATGTAATAATTTGTGTTTTAATTTCATTTTATTTTAAAATTGCAGAAAAGTGCCTACAAAAAAGCAACAAACAGAAACAGAAACATTCGTAGACATAAACAACCAAGATATGTCATCAACTTCTAGCATTATTCCAATCCCTTTGGATGAAAAAACTTTCATAGCAGTTTAAAATCGTCTAGATTCTAATTCATCAAAATTCAATTTTTCTATTTCAAAACAAAAACGCTATAAATGTACGTGGGATGACTTCCAGCTCACAAATATGACAATACTAATTTTTTATTATTCTTAATGTCTTGCTAACTAACACCGTCCCTGACATGGTCATTTTGCCAGGGGCGAAAAATTTCCTCAAAAGGCTAAAGCTTTCCTGCAGATTTTTTTCTTCTTTTTTTTTTTTTCGTCTTTTTTTTTTGTCTTTTTTTTTTTTTTTTTTTTTTGTTCCGTGCTATGACTAATTTTTTAGTCTATATCTATTTCTTATCTCCTCTTGAGTCAGAACTAGCAAAATTTTTAAAAAATTAGAGGAGAAAAAAAATTGACTAAAAAAAAAAAATGACTGCTTTACGCTTATAAAAATATTAGAACACAAAGATCATTACGTTTTCATTTTGAAACTCCATACTCTGTCATGTTATAAAAATATTGTCTTGTCGGAGAGAAGAAATAACTGTATGTGGGTTTAAAGCATTACGATTAGTTTTAAAGGTTGGAATATTTCAGATTAAACTTGGTTAAGTGCAACTTGGTTTGATGTTAAGGTCATTCCGTTTACAGGGGCAGAACTAATTGATTTATTTTCTTTTAAACATTTTTTTTCTAAATCATTAATAAACAATCTTTATACATTTTTTCATAAATCGAGGTCTGAATTAAGCCCACAAAATATGTATGCTGTAATTCCGCCAGCCATTTAGACACATACTACACAGCCTTTTAGGTACATATTCTTATTACATTAAAGGGACATGACAAACAATAAACAATAACAAGGACCCCGTTTTCCTTTTGACTTCCGAAAATCAATAAACAAAGTTTTTGAGTGCAATTAAGCTAAGCACAACTTCGATCTGATAAAGGAAATTATTTCTTTAAAAAAAAAACTTGCATTTTTTTTTATGGATCACCTATTCCTTCTCCCAGTTATCCTTAAACGGAATGGAAAATTTAAGAAGAGAAAAAAGGAAAGAAAAGAGTTGCTATTGTCAAAAAAAAAAAATGAATACGTTTTTGAAATTGACAAGGATGGAACCGTTTCCATATTGTCATATTTTAAAAAAGAAAGAGTCGAATGTGCTCTACAGAGTCATTATATTAATGTTGAGGAATTCCTTAAAATGCAACGATTGTATTTTAGTGCTAAAATACAATCGTTGCATTTTAAGGAATCTAAAGGTCTCAGTCATCACAATTGCTGGAGTCAACCCAAAATCTATCTGAATGACAACCAGAGCCTTTGTATTTTAGAAATGAGAACTATTTCGCATTTTACAGAGTCACCATTGGTGAAAATTAATAATTTTTCCATTTTTCCATTTCATAACAAGAAATCCAACGAATAGAACGATCGACCAGACATCAGGGACGACTGGAAGACGAGGAATTGACGAGGAACCTTAGCCAAGACGAATTACAAATATTTCGAAAAATGATGGTCGAATCCACTAAAATGTGGCACCAAGAGAGAAAATTAAGAATCACAGCATTGAATTTTGGATCGGTGATATCTCTCCGGGATTCCACTTCGTGCGTCAACAGAGTCCCCGCATTGGTGCATTACGATGAAAATTTCACCAACAAGGACGTGGAATACGGGAAACTAAGATTGATTGATTAATGAGTACCGTAACACCATCTCCATGAACCTGCAGGAGCAAGTGTATTTCAGTGGTAAAATTGTTGCATTTTAAGGAATTCGAACCTCCAGTAGTTTTGCAATGTCTGTCAGATAAATTATTTAATCGCTTAAAAAAATCAAATATAATTTTGTTAAGTAGAACTGAGTTATACATATCAAACTGAATTTTAACATTTATTTTATTTTTAACATCATTTTATTAAGAAAGTGACTTTCTTAATAAAATGATCCATATCCCGTTAAAAATAAAAATAAAGATTATCACTTAGGATCGAAAATAAAAATATCTTAAAAAATTAATTTCAACATATTCAATTTTTATAACCTATCAAAAAAAAAGAGATTTTCAGATTATATTCATACAATTTGCCATGCCGTAAAAAGATCTTAATTAAATAATTCACTTGCATAAGACTTGCTCTATTTTCAATTAAAAAGAAAGATCCTGAGAAAGCATCAGCTTCATCAAAAACAATTGCAGATTGTAATTGAACAATCCGCCATGACATAAGAAAGATCCTATTTAAATTATTCACTTGCATGAGATGATATATATTTTCGGTTAAAAAGAAAGATCCTGAGAAAGCTTCAGCTTCACTACTTAGCAGCAAAAGCATTGGATCGAGATAATTAGCAGGTTAATTAATCTTGTCTGCTAATTAACAAACGAGTTAAATCATATTTGATATTTTTAGCTGGTGCAATAGCTAAAAATATCAAATATGATTTAACTCGTTTGTTCTAAGATCATGCGTTTTCTGTTTTTGAAACAGAAGCATTTCTAATTAAGAATTTTTTTTTCCCCCGGCACAATTTTGAATTTTAAAAATTAAGAAGGATTGTCATGAAAATGAACTCATGGGCTTTACAACTCAAGTGATGTAAGTGATTTCAAGAACACAAGTAGCGATGACATAGGATGCAAAAAAAAAAAAATGCACTTTCTTGAAGCAAAGCTTTCCTTAGGAAAGAAAGGGACAGTACACAATGGGTAGGCAATTATTTTAAAAAAATTCCAGAGAGCAACCATTTCAATTGTTCAGGTCCTTACAACCTGCGTAAAACAGGAGGAAAAAAAAAATTCCAGAAAGCAACCATATGATTACATTCTCCAGCTCGATAATGAATAAAATATGATACACTGGGGTATGACCAATTAGAATTAAACCTGAAAAACAAAAAAATGAAAATGACTTACCATTCATGTAGTCGCCGGGTTGTTATGAGATGTGGGAAACAGATCCTCTTCCTGCAATTCTATTTCACTGCAATCTGGAGCAGGAGGTTGTTACGGGATGGGGGAAGCATATCCTCTTCCTGAAATTTCATTTCACTGACATCTGGAGCAGGATTCACCCGGATAAAAATCATACTTTCAAACACATCTTTCATCGTTAAAAAACACGCCATGACTAAACTGAAAGTCGTGTAACTAACCATAAAAACGTGGAACTATATAAAGTTAGTTCCTGAAATGTCCGCTAGAGCGTTACAGGATCTTTGTTTTGTTTTGATTCGAAATATTATATTTTAAACGGTTTTTTTGTATGAAAAAAGGAAGAATTATACACGATATGTTAAGTGGATTTTTAAGAAATGAATCAAAAGCCGGCGACGCTACCAAAATTCGAGATCTTTATAAGTTTTTTGATATGGATAAGCGGCGTTATCATATCGCTATATCATTTATACTTTGTTGGCCAAGGTATTTCTTCCACTCTTTTTTTTTTTTTTTTCTTAAACTTTTGAACTAGACGATTTCTCTTATTTTTCTAGTTTTCGATCATGATCTTCACGACGAATATCATTACGAAGATTTTTCGAAAGGATGGTCTATACTGCCCAATCGTTACCAAGATCAATCCGATTATGAATGGAATACATGGACAAACTTGACTTTAAAACTATTTCCATTCCTTGTATTAAATTTATTGGCAGCTGAATTCCTTCGATATAGCAAAAAGCAAGAATTTATCCCTTTTTGGTATGCCAGTTTAACAACATGTATCATTTTTTATTTTTTTGGAATAACAATTACGCTTTGTTTGTTATCTCAGGCTTTAGCTTTTTACACTTGTATTTATTTCGAAAGTTATTTATTAGTTTGGATTACAGCTTATTTAATCAGGCATTTTTTTGTACCTGAAGTGTGGTTTAAAGTAAGTCAAGATGATGAATATTTAATAGTTATCGCTTCATCTTGGATGATTCTTAGATGCATTAGTTTTTCTCTCGACAAAATTAATGAAGGTTCAGAATTGTCTATTAAAAACTTTTTAATGCTACTGGGGTATTCTTTATATTTACCATTAATGTTTTGTGGCCCGTTTATCCCTTTTTCCGAGTTTGAAAAAGGAGTCCATTTAAATTTTACAGAATGGAATTTTGAAAGAGCCAAAAATATTTTGTTAAGATTTGTTAGATGTTTGTTTTGGTTCATATTTACGAAATTTGCATTGCATTTTATTTATGTTAATGCTATTCTTCTTAGAACTTATGTAAGTTTGTTTGTGCTTTCTTTATTTTGTAATCGGAGGTTTTAAAAAAAATTTTTTTTTTTAGTTGGTTCAAGATTTATCTGATTGGGAAGCAGCTGGATTAGGAATAG